>CM077669.1:18813522-19023522 GCA_039707655.1 Elymus sibiricus | reverse complement strand
TGACATGATGATTCGAGGTATGTATACCTTGTCACCAAAGTGTGTTCATGTGTTTTTTTTCCTCGCCTATTTGTTTCCGAGTTGTGTATGTATCGTTGCATAAACATGCAGCTTGGTTGATGTTACGTAAGAGCATCATTTGTAAACCTATCTTCAGTTTTAGCTTGTAGTTTGGGATTCTTGGGAACTTCAAGCTGTTGAGGAACTCGGGAGGATACATGGTCTCCATGTTGTTCAAAACATTGCCTTGCACATGTTGTCCACGCTTCGGTATGTCACCTCTTAACCTTGTATTTGGCTCATTATGTGCCCATTTGTCTCGTCGGTCGTTTCATTCATTGGGTATAGTATTGCTCTTTCTTCAAGGGATTCTCGCTCGTGGTACTATTGCTGCAAGTTCGGGTACGGTGTGTTTGATGATTTTTTGAATCTCACATTCTATTTACTTTCACTTTACGGGTTGATCGAATCCCACATTCTCATTACTTTCACTTTAGCGTTTGTCCTCTGGAGGTTAGCTCACTCAACTTCTTGTACGTTACAGGGTTGTTGCCTTCGAAGTGTAACACTCACTCAACTTCTTGTATGACAGTCTTATTGAGTCCGTATGGTTCTCACTTTCAGTGTAATTTCGTTGAAATTTCGGAAATTTCATTAATTCCACTACATACTGAAATAATTGCCTTTCGGTCAAAATATTTCAGCGATTTCAGTAGTGCACACAAATTCAAATAATTTTAAAATATTTGATTGGTTCTCAGTCAAATTCAATTGGAAATTTCGATCCTTTGGACGAAATGAAAACCGAAATCACTGAATTTCACTGAAATTTAGTGATTTCGGCAAAGGCTGAAATATTAGTGAAACTGAAATTTCAAATCATGTCCGTATAAGGTTATGAACGCGTGTCCATGTCGTACTCCACTTGCAAGTTTCCTGTGCGTTGTTGCCAGAAATTTATCAAACACAATCAATTGTGGTGTGCGTACGGAAATGCAGAGAATCTTCAAACGTGATCAACTGCTGTGCTTATTCTTAACGGAAATCCATCAAACGTACATGCGTTTGATTCTTGCATGCACGCGGATCCTTAAACGTACATGCAACTGATTCTTGGACGGGGATCCTACCACATATGCTAATAAATCTCCATCGTTGATATTTAAGTGATAAATATTGGCCGTTCGTTTTCTATAGTTTTAATAACTAGCACAGTGGCCCGCGCAGCGCGTGGACAACATTTTCAATATTTTATTATGGGAAGTCTTTAGTATTAATATTAAAAATATAGCAAAATTCCCATCTCACATTCTTTACTAATTTATCTGAAGAATGATGTCATGTTTGATGCACTATATTTTTTATGAACTAATAAACGACCGTTCTCCTACGAACTTCGAAATTATTCTTAACAGTGCCCAAAGCATATTATTACTTCGGTTGTTTTTACATGTCTCGTATTTCCGGACGAAAGTAAATAAATATAAAAAAGATATAAACTTTTAAGTTGTTTTCCAAGAGTGATTTCCTAAATAATGGTATTCTAAAACTAATCAAATGAAACTCCTACACTCCAAAGATGGCCTTAATATATATTGTTTGATTTATTTTTGTCCTATGACGTTTAAATTTACAAATATATATAAATGTGCAACACAATCAGAACACATCAACTTGCATATATAATTTACTAATCATCGTCATATGGAAATCCCTGAAATATATACATTTGGAATGAAGTTATCAAATTAACTATTTATTTGTGTAGCTAGTCCCAGGCTCCCGGTTTAAGTTTCTATTTGTACTCACCCTCAAAGTATTTCCATACGTAGTATAAGGAATACTAAGGGGCCCTCTAAATTGAATAATTTTCCTATGCATTTTGTAGGATTTCAATCTATAGGTGTTGTTCCCATAAGGTCCTTTGGATTGATGGAATGACACCACTAAAATTGCTAAAGCATGCTTTCCTACTCCTTAGTTTCATAGGATTCCTTGCAAGTTCTTCCTATAGGGGCCTTGCGATTGAAGACAACTTCTTCTGTTTTTGTTTGATAAAATATGCCGTAATGGTGCATAGACACATAACTGAAATAACAGGTAGACGAAGCTATATATACGGACCTCTAAATGTTATATGTTTGGAAATAAAATTAAGTGAAGATGTTGATTTAATACAAATTTATGAATAACCATCAATAATCCATACATCCATGGACACATTCCAAATAATAGTAAGATTCAAAACACTAAGTATATACCCCCTCTGTTCCAAAGTATAACGCGCTCTTGACTTTTAACGATCTTAGTGTACAATTTTGACTGTGATTTTCACTTATAATATGTCTCAAAAAATTAGTATAAAGACATATCACATGAAGGTATGTTGGAAGACAAATACTTTGATACCATTCATATATACCCAATCCATATAATTTGATATATATTAGTGGTCAAAGTCATGCATTGAACACCGTAAAAAGTCAAGTGTGCCTTATATTTGGGAAGGAGGGAGCAAGTGTTACTTAGACCTTGTCAGTTTGTTGGACAGTGATAAAAAGCAACGCCTAAATGGTTTAGGACAAATGAGTTAACATGCTAACAAAAAACCTTAATTATTAATCATATTAGTCTTTTAGAAAGAGGTTATGAAATAGATCCAGTACGGGAAGGTAGCCTTCTACTTTTTGCATATGCAATGTATTGAAAGAAAATATTGATATGACCACTTAAAAACGGCGTTGTAAGAATTCTTGCAAAAGGATATTGTTCTTACAAATGATGTGAATGGAACATAATACAAAATGTCATTTCCAGTAGCGTGAATTTATGTACGAGGAGTCTATGAGCACATCCTTGTTTGTTCGTACTTATGTAGGATTTTTCTTAGGTTCTTCAAAACAAAACGGGAATTTCTTTGTCCTACGGATGAGTGATCTTTGGTATATTTATTAGATCATGTGGACTCTCTAGGACTCTAACTGAACAGCTAATATGAATAATAGTGATACCCTCGTAAAAGAACAAATTGATAGTGCATGGTACAGGATACTTCAACTCAGCACAACAAATATAGAATGATGAACCAGAAACACAATAATTAATCCAAATATGAAAAAATGCAACATTTTCTAATGAGAGGTTGCCCATAATATTTGGCAATTATAAATGCAAGATCACTTTCAACATGCACACAAGCTTTCAAACATCACATGATAGGTTACCTCTTAATGTGAGTTTCTGAAGCAAAATATTGTTTCCTTGTAAGTACACCGTATGACAGTGGAGCACAAATGTTAAAAATAAATCAATAATTTTAATGTTACAATGGGATGCCATGCATATACGACTTTACTTACGCACAATGGATGTAATAAATCTACTAATTTAGTAAATTTAGCAGATGATTGTCAACCTACAGAACTCATTGCTATAAATAATGAAAAGCAGGTAGAAAGAAACTTGATAGCTGAAAATGAATAATTATATTTTATATGGGCTACAGTTTCAAAATCATGACATGCACCTTTCAACAAAAGATTTATTATAAATGGATCCAAGACATATTCCTTTGTAGTTACAACGGAAAAGAGATTTCGTATGAATGTTTTATCAGGTGGGGATATGCTTAATAGTACCAAAAATCTACAGCCTCTTTCACAGTACAAAAAAATATAGAGCCTCTTTTGCCATACAAAATAGGCATGATGTAAATAGAAACTTGCATAACATTAGTCCTCTATCTAGTCACCTTTTTTCCCCATGCACAGATGGTCCACAACTTTAACATTTAAATGACATATGAAAGGACGTGGATGTCGCCTAGAGGGGGGGGGAGGTGAATAGGCGCTTTAGAATAATTACAGTTTAGGCTTGAACAAATGCGGAATAAAACTAATGTTTAATATGTCAAGCACAAAACCTAAAACAACTAGGCTCACCTATGTGCACCAACAACTTATGGTAAGCAAGATAAACAACTAAGTGATAGCAAGATATATAACAAGAAACAATATGGCTATCACAAAGTAAAGTGCATAAGTAAAGGGCTCGGGTAAGAGATAACCGAGGCACACGGAGACGACGATGTATCCTGAAGTTCACACCCTTGCGGATGCTAATCTCCGTTTGGAGCGGTGTGGAGGCACAATGCTCCCCAAGAAGCCACTAGGGCCACCGTAAACTCCTCACGCCCTCGCACAATGCAAGATGCCGTGATTCCACTAAGGGACCCTTGAGGGCGGTCACCAAACCCGTACAAACACGGATGGGGCAATCTCCACAACTTAATTGGAGGCTCCCAACAACACCATGAAGCTTCACCACAATGGATTGTGGCTCCAAGGTGACCACAATTGCTCGAGGCAATGTCCACAACCTAATTGGAGACCCCGACGCTTGCCCGGAGCTTTACACCACAATGATTGAGCTCCGAGGCACCACCAACCGTCTAGGGCACCAAAGCACCCAAGAGGCACAAGCTCTAGGGTGCTCAAACATCCAAGAGTAATAAGCTTCTCAAACTCAACTTCCACGTATCATCGTGGAGAACTTGACGAGGATATGTACCTAGGGTAGGGTATTAGGCCTGTCCTACATACCCCACCTAAAGACACCACATTGGAGAACTACAAGACTACAAGACTACAAGAGAGATTCCGACTGAACTAGCCATGGCATATGAGTCACTCGACATATGTTCACTCGGAAGACCCCCCTACACTCGACAGTAAACTCTCACTCGGAGCGGTCGCCAATCACTCGACTGCAGAAGACCGGGAGTCTCCCCAGGGAGGCCAACGGGCAGGCGTTACGCTCGCCGCCTTAACTGACATTTATTGTATACGTTACCAGTAACGTCCCCCTTTACTCCCCACAATCAATCCCTTAGATGCCGGACGTTTATGAGGGGCAGCGCACTCTATATAAGCCACCCCTCCCCTCTGGCACAGGGGTTCGCAACCCTTTGTAAACACAACGCACGTATCACTCGACAGAGTAAGCTCCCCGGAGCACCTGAGACGTAGGGCTGTTATCACTTCCGAGTGAGGCCTGAACTCATACATCTGTGTGTACACCCTCGCCGTAGCTAGGACTATGCCCTCTCCTTTCGTACCCCTACCATCTACTGTCAGGCACATTCCCACGACAGTTGGCGCCCACCGTGGGGCAGGCGTCTAAGCGACTTCCGGCGAGGTTGCAGTTTTTCATCTTCACCATGTCTCCCGACGGCGGTTTGATCCTGGGCTGCGAGATCCGTCTCGGTGCGTTCACCTTCATCGCCGACGACTCCGCATGGCTCCAGGAAGCCCCTCTCGACGTTGAGGCTCTCCCCGTCCGCGGGGCGACGCACTTCAGCGCGAGTTCATGTGGCGTTCTCCTTCGTCAGCCGTCGACCCCGTACAGGTCGGCTCCAGCGTCGTCCACTCTCCCCGCTGTTCGTCGTCGCAAGCGATCCGGTCGTTCGCGGCTCCAACGATGGGTGAGGCACGCGGCGGCGCGCCAGGCGTCGACTCCGCAGATCGCGGCTATCGAGCCCGCCGAGCCACTTCACGGCGCGTTCGACTCGGCATCAGATTCATCCGAGCTCCCTTCCGAGTGCGAGAGCTGCGATCCTGCAGCAGAAGTTTTCATGGCGGGTTCTCATCAGAGCCCACCCGGTTATGGCCGTGGCGGCCGCGAGCGTGGCGGCCCGTCGAATGATCAGCAGTGCAGGGATGAGGAGGTCCTCCAAACCCCCATCGTCGGCACGACTGCAGAAGCCCAGGCTCTAGAGGCTACGCGTCTCGCCACCTTGGCAGAGCGCACGCGCCTCGAGGAGATGCAGAGGTCACTCGACGAGCGCACTCGACAGCGCCGCGAGCGTCAGTTGTTCCCTCCAGTCGACGACAATCGTCAGGTATACCGTTCTCCAATCCAGAATGTTGCAGCGGCGGCTAGGATTGCAGATTCTATACAACCGTCCGATTCAGAGGCCGGCAGAGGACTCGAGCAGATCCGAACCCTGCTTGGGACGGCTCAACAGCAGAACTCCGCTGTCTCTTAGTCGCGCAACAGGATTCACAGCAAATCAGTTAGGGCAGACACAGTCCAATCGGCCCACAGTCCAGGGTCACCTCAGCGTCGCAGAGGCAGAGATTACCGCAACGATCAGTACAGAGATCAGAGGCGAGATCAGTTTGCTCCTCGACATCACCGTGATGACCACCGTCGAGTGCCTACTCCTCCGCGGAGTGGTCCATACGTGCCCCGGCACTATGATGACAGGCACCCGTACGGTGATGAGCGGGACCCTGGGTTTGACGCGAGATCCGTTCTCGTTCAGAACCGGGTCGACAGAGGCAGATACAACAGAGGTGGCTATGACAGAGATTTTCCGAGTGGCAGTGGTACAGCTGTTTCTGGTCCAGAGTGTTTCAGCAGAGCCATCCGATCTGCTGAGATCCCCCCCCAACTTCAGGTTGGCGGCTGGGATTAGCAAATTCACTGGCGAGTCGAAGCCGGAAACATGGCTAGACGATTACCGAGTGGCTGTTCAGATCGGCGGAGGCAACGACAACGTGCCTATGAAGCATCTGCCCCTGATGTTAGATGGTCCGGCCCGGGCGTGGCTTAATCAGTTGGCTCCTTCTAGCATCTATTGCTGGGAGGATCTTGCCCGAGTGTTTGTCAAGACCTTCGAAGGCACCTGCAAGCGCCCTGCTGGTTTGCTCGAGTTGCAACACTGTGTCCAGAAGTCGAATGAGACCTTGAGGGATTACATTCAGCGGTGGACCACTCTTCATCACACGGTGGAAGGTGTTTCCGAGCACCAGGCTGTTTGCGCCTTTAAGGCCGGAGTCAGATACAGAGAGCTCTATTTGAAGTTTGGTCGGACAGGAGATATGTCCCTGAGCAAGATGATGGAGATTGCCACCCGTTATGCCAACGGCGAGGAGGAGGATCGCCTCCGCAGTGGCAAGGGTAAAGCAGTCGACAGTAACCCCGGCGGCGGAAATTCCAGTCGGAAGCAAAAGCGTAAAGCTGACGGCTCTGTCCAGGCAGAAGTAGCCGCTCTGGCGGCGAAAGGGAAAGTGAAGCCAAAGGGGCAGTTTGTTCAGAAGAAGTCCAAGAACCAGTCGACAGATGTCCTGGATATGCCATGTCCCATTCACTCACGGAAGGATGAAGAAGGCAACTTGATCCTGTCAAAGCATACCACTCGACAGTGCCGATTGCTGATCCAAGGGTTCAAGGGAGAGAAGTCGAGTGACAAAGATCCTGAGAAAGAAGAGGACGAAGATAAAGAAGACTTTCCTGAGATCAATGCCACATTGGTGATTTTTGCCGATGTAGAAAGCAAGAGTCGATTGAAGGTCATCAACAGGGAGGTCAACATGGCTGCTCCAGCTACCCCCGAGTACCTCAAGTGGTCCCAGACAGCTATCACATTCGATCAGTCGGACCATCCCGCTCATGTCCCTACCCCAGGTCGACAGGCGCTGGTGGTGGATCCGGTGGTAGGAGGCACTCGGCTCCGCAAAGTTCTCATGGATGGAGGAAGTGGCCTGAATATTCTGTACGCTGATACCCTCAAAGGGATGGGCATTCCGATGTCCAAGCTCAGCGAAAGTAATATGCAATTCCACGGGGTCATCCCTGGGAAGAAGGCCAAGTCACTCGGACAGATCGCGCTGGATGTGGTGTTCGGCACTGACAAGAACTTTTGCAAAGAGAAGCTGACATTTGAGGTTGTAGACTTCAAGAGTGCATATCATGCCATCCTTGGCCGACCAGTGTATGCACGTTTCATGGCCCGCCCGTGTTACGTGTATCTCAAGCTGAAGATGCCCGGGCCCAAAGGTGTGATCACAGTCACAGGCAATCGACAGAGGGCTGAGGAGTGCCTCCAACAGGGCTCCAAGATCGCCGACATGCAGATGGCTGTAGTCAAGTTAGAAGAGTACAAGAAGACTGCTGATCCCGCTGATCTGTTGCGTTCCAAGAAGCCCACCACCGAGTCAGCTTTTCAGTCGGCAGGGGACTTGAAGCAAGTGCACATTCACCCGACAGATCCTACTGCTGCTCCGACCAACATCTCAACCACACTCGACAGCAAATAGGAAGCCGAGCTCATCCAGTTCCTCCGTGAGAACTGGGACATCTTTGCATGGAAGCCCGCTGACATGCCTGGTGTACCCAGGGGACTGGCTGAGCACCGTTTGAGAGTTGATCCGAAGGCCAAGCCTGTAAAAGAACACTTGCGTCGGTCGGCAACAGAGAAGCAGAAGGCAATCGGCAAGGAGGTGGCTCGACTCTTGGAGGCCAAGTTCATTCGCGAGGTCTACCACTCCGAGTGGCTTGCGAATGTCGTCATGGTCCCCAAGAAGGACAAGTCGCTCCGAATGTGTATAGACTTCAAGCATATCAATCGGGCCTGCCCGAAGGATCATTTCCCGCTCCCCCGCATCGACCAGATTGTGGACTCGACTGCGGGGTGCGAGCGTTTGTCTTTTCTCGATGCATACTCTGGCTACCATCAGATCCGTCTGTTTGGTCCGGATGAAATAAAAACAGCCTTCATCACCCATTTCGGGTGTTTCTGTTACATCACCATGCCTTTTGGTCTGAAGAATACTGGCGCTACTTTCATGCGCATGATTCAGAAGTGTCTCCTCGACCAGATCAGTCGGAATGTCGAGGCCTACATGGATGATATCGTAGTCAAGTCTCGCAAAGGTTCCGACCTGCTGACTGACTTGGCGGAAACATTCGCCAACTTAAGAAGATATGACCTCAAGCTGAATCCAACCAAGTGTACTTTTGGAGTTCCGGGTGGAAAGTTGCTCGGTTATCTCGTTTCCGAACAAGGAATCGACATCAACCCCGAGAAGATCGGTGCCATCGTCCGAATGAAACGCCCCGAGCGTATTCACGATGTCCAGAAGCTTACTGTTTGCCTGGCAGCGCTGAGCAGATTCATTTCTCGTCTCGGAGAGAAGGCACTCCCTTTGTACCGACTGATGAAGAAATCCGATACGTTCGAGTGGAATTCAGAGGCAGAAGCAGCGTTTGTCCAGCTCAAAGCCCTGCTCTCCACCCAGCCGGTGCTTGCCGCTCCACACAGCAAAGAACCCCTGCTCCTGTACATTGCAGCCACCAATCAGGTCGTCAGTACAGTTCTTACTGTCGAGCGAGAAGAAGAGGGCAAGGCCTACAAAGTCCAGCGCCCAGTTTATTACATCTCTGAAGTGTTGACTCCTTCTAAGCAAAGGTACCCACATTACCAGAAGCTTGTCTATGGTATATATCTATCAGTGAAGAAAGTGGCGCACTATTTTCAAGATCACTCAGTCTCAGTCGTCAGTGATGCGCCTTTGAATCAAATCCTCAACAATCGAGACGCGACTGGTCGAGTGGCCAAATGGGCCATTGAACTTCTTTATTTTGATATCAAGTTTGAAGCGAAGAAAGCCATTAAATCTCATGCACTTGCTGACTTCATGGCCGAGTGGATAGAACAGCAGCAGCCAGTCCAGATCCACTCGGAACACTGGACCATGTTCTTTGACGGCTCGAAGATGCTGAACGGTTCTGGTGCTGGTGTGGTATTGGTGTCTCCCAAGGGCGATAAACTCAGCTATGTCCTCCAGATTCACTTTGATTCCTCCAATAATGAAGCTGAGTACGAAGCACTCCTTTACGGGTTGCGTATGGCCATCTCGCTCGGCGTCCGTCGCCTGATGGTATACGGTGACTCGGATTTGGTGGTCAATCAAGTGATGAAGGAGTGGGATGTCAGAAACCCCGCCATGACCGGATATTGCAATGCAGTAAGAAAGCTTGAGAAGAAGTTTGAGGGTTTGGAACTCCATCACGTTCCCCGAGTGAAGAATCAGGCAGCTGACGAACTCGCAAAAATCGGTTCCACTCGGAAGCCTGTGCCCAGCAATGTGTTCCTGGAGCATTTGCACTCTCCTTCGGTACAAGAGGACCCCTTCACCGAAGAGACCCCGCAGCCTATATGCGCCTCCAATCCGACTGAAGTTGATGTCCCAGCAGTCATAGATCTGGTCAGTGACATTCTGGTGATAACTCCCGATTGGACGGTGCCCTACATCGCGTACATCCTCAGGCGAGAACTTCCAGAAGATGAAGTTGAAGCTCGACAGATTGTCCGCAGATCCAAAGCTTTCACTGTTATGAATGGGCAGCTTTACAGAGAGAGCGTAACCGGCGTGGCTCAGCGATGCATTTCTCCCGAAGAAGGTCGACTGATTCTGGAGGAAATTCACTCGGGAACTTGCGGCCATCATGCGTCCTCTCGGACGATTGTTGCCAAGGCCTACCGAGCTGGTTTTTTCTGGCCGCGCGCCAATGAGATGGCTAAGGATATTGTGCAGCACTGTGAAGGATGCCAATTCTATGCAAACTTGTCGCACAAGCCTGCGTCTGCCTTGAAGACCATCCCACTCGTCTGGCCGTTCGCTGTATGGGGATTGGATATGATCGGACCTCTCCGCACGGGCCAGAGTGGTTTCACGCACCTTCTGGTAGCAGTCGACAAGTTCACTAAATGGATTGAGGCCAAGCCTATCAGGAAGCTGAATTCTCACACAGCCATCAAATTTAAGAGGGAAATAATATTCAGATACGGAGTTCCCCATAGTATCATCACGGACAATGGTTCTAATTTTGATTCGGAAGAGTTCAGAGCCTTTTGCTCCTCTCAAGGCACTCGGGTGGATTACGCATCCGTTGCGCACCCCCAGTCAAACGGTCAGGCCGAGCGAGCAAATGGCCTTATCCTTCAAGGGTTGAAGCCTCGACTCATGCGCGAACTCGATCACGCAGCTGGAGCTTGGGTTACAGAATTACCGTCTGTTCTGTGGGGCTTGAGGACAACTCCAAATCGGTCAACTGATCGCACCCCTTTCTTCATGGTGTATGGGGCTGAAGCTGTCCTGCCGAGTGATGTTCTTCACAGTTCTCCTCGGGTGGACCTTTACTCGGAAGTTGAAGCTGAGCAAGCACGCCAGGATGCTGTGGATCTCCTTGAAGAAGAGCGGGAAATGGCTTTGATCCGGTCGACTGCATACTAGCAAGATCTGCGTCGCTTTCATGCAAGGAACGTCAGGAGTCGGACCATCCACGAAGGTGACCTCATGCTCCGAGTGGATCAGCAGCGGCCTCACAAGCTAGCCCCCGCGTGGGAAGGCCCTTTCGTCATCACCAAGGTGCTGAGCAATGGAGCCTACCACCTCTTCAATCTCAAAAAGAACGCTGACGAGCCACGGGCCTGGAACGCGGATCTGCTTCGTCGGTTCTACACCTGAAGGTTGATCCGTCTGATGTAATAAGAGTAAACTATTTTGATTATCAAGGATATGACTCCTGCAGTCTTTGGTCGATTCCGATCGCACAATTCTGAGTTCAAGAATACTCCGAGTGCGAGCAATTTTCCACTCGGGGGGCTTAGCCGCGATTCCGCATCGCCTAAGTTTAAATCTACTCCGAGTGATGGGCGATCCTCTCACTCGGGGGCTTAGCTGCGACTCCGTGTCGCCTAAGTTCAGAACCTCGTCGAGTGAATAACTTCACTCGAAAGCTTAGCCGCGGTTCCGCATCGCCTAAGTTTAAATCTACTCCGAGTGATGGGCGATCCTCACACTCGGGGGCTTAGCTGCGACTCCGTGTCGCCTAAGTTCAGAACCTCGTCGAGTGAATAACTTCACTCGAAAGCTTAGCCGCGGTTCCGCATCGCCTAAGTTTAAATCTACTCCGAGTGATGGGCGATCCTCACACTCGGGGGCTTAGCTGCGACTCCGTGTCGCCTAAGTTCAGAACCTCGTCGAGTGAATAACTTCACTCGAAAGCTTAGCCGCGGTTCCGCATCGCCTAAGTTTAAATCTACTCTGAGTGATGGGCGATCCTCACATTCGGGGGCTTAGCTGCGACTCCGTGTCGCCTAAGTTCAGAACCTCGTCGAGTGAATAACATCACTCGAAAGCTTAGCCGCGGTTCCGCATCGCCTAAGTTTAAATCTACTCCGAGTGATGAGCGATCCTCACACTCGGGGGCTTAGCTGCGACTCCGTGTCGCATAAGTTCAGAACCTCGTCGGGTGAATATCATCGCGTTCACTCGAGAGCTTGGCTGCGAATCCGCTTCGCCCAAGTTAAAACGTTACTCCGAGTGATGAGCGATCCTCTCACTCGGGGGCTTGGCTGCGAATCCGCTTCGCCCAAGTTAAAAACATACTCCGAGTGACGAGCGATCCTCTCACTCGGGGGCTTGGCTGCGAATCCGTTTCGCCCAAGTTTAAACGCTACTCCGAGTGATGAGCGATCCTCTCACTCGGGGGCTTGGTTGCGAATCCGCTTCGCCCAAGTTAAAACGCTACTCCGAGTGATGAGCGGTCCTCACACTCGGGGGCTTAGCCGTGATTCCGCATCACCTAAGTTATAAACTACTCCGAGTGACGAGCAATCCTCTCACTCGGAGGCTATCTGCGAACCAGTCTTCGCCTAAGTTCTGATACTCACTCCCGAATGACGAGCGGTCCTCTCACTCGGGGGGCTTAGCTGCGAGTCAGTCCTCGCCTAAGTCCAAAATCAATCAAACAAATTTAAGACCCCTGCCGATGTCGCCGCCACTCGACAGCGGTCTCGGGGACTACACCCAGTGGGTGTACTCCGCGTGCCCCCACTGGACCAGAAACCACTCGACAAGACCTGATCTACTCGAGAGGAAATCAAGCAAAGGACTGAAAAACAAATTCAGATAAATCCAGAGTATTCAGCATGGATAAAAGTTGCCCATGCAAATGACGAAAGTACTCGGGCCCAAGACCCGAAAGAAGTTTTAACGATACACCACCACTCGGCATACCGAGGCAAATTAAAGTTTTTGATCACCAGCAAAGTTTTTTCAAGCTCCAGTGGGACTTGCAGGCTCGACGAAGGTGTCCAGGTCGATCCCGTCAGCGATCCGAGTGGCCGCTTCGATGAAGATCTCCATGAAGTCCTGGAACTGGAGCTTCTTTGTGTTGGCCACCTGAAGTGCTTTCAGTTTGTCCTCCTTGACCTCCTTGCAATGGACCCTGACGAGTGAGAGCGCTATGTCAGCTCCGCAGCGTGCAGCAGATTTCTTCCATGCCTGCACTCGACCAGGGAGCTCGTCAAGCCGAGTCATCATTGACTCGAGGTCAGCCTGAAGTGAGTCTTTCGGCCACAGCTCCTTGTCGACCTTCTCCATTGCACCTCGCAGTCGAGCGACGTACTCCCGGACGCCTGCGACTCGAGCTTCAAGCCGGAACATGTTCATAGCCACAGCATCTCCGACAGGTGACTTGGAAGGGTCCAGATTGGGCTCGACCGCCTCGGTCTCCTTCTCGAAGTCCTTGCAGAATTCTACATGAAGAAGATGGAAAGAATTAGTCATGATACTGTTCCCTGAAAATCAACAGAATTCACTCGACTGGATGAAGTTGGGATTAACGGAATTCACTCGACTGGAGAAAATTACCTTCAAGCAAAACATACATCTTCTGGGTGTAATCCCCCAGATAGGTCTCCAAGCCCTTTGCTCTCTTGGTTGAATGGTCAAGCCTTTTGCTCCAGTCAGCTCGCTCCTGCTTCAGCTTCGTGTTCTCTTCCTCAAGCTTGCTGGCCGCGGCGAGCTTCTTCTCGGCAGCTTCAGTCTTCTCCCTCGCCATCTTCTGAGCATCGGCGAGTGATCTGTCTTTGTCCTCCAGCGCCTTCTTCATGATATCTAAAGAAATAGCATTGTTGAGTCGCGCTCGGAGTCGACGGTTTTCAGCACGCACGTCTGCTCGAGTGGAGTCACTCGGTTCAAAGATAGAACAAACAAATAATGAAGTACTCGATCAACAAAGTTTACCTCCTGAAGCCTTCAGATCAGCTTGCGCACACTCCAGGTCTCTCCTCGCCAGTTCCAAGTCGAACTGAAGCTGAGTCTTCTCCTTCTCCAAGTCAGCGTATCGAGTACCGAGATCACAGGCCTTCTGAGATCAACGACAAAAACAATTCAGTGGACAGAAATATGGGCTTCGAGTCCAAGTTCTAAGACTCCCGCCGACTGCCCGCAGTCGACGGCAGTCTCGGGGACTACACCCAGTGGGTGCACTCAGCGTGCCCCCACTGGAACGGTATCCACTCGGAACGGTCCGCCCGATCCGAGTGACGGCCAAACATAAAAAAAAACAAGACAAAAGTTCTAAGACTCTCGCCAACTGCCCGCAGTCGACGGCAGTCTCGGGGACTACCCCCAGTGGGTGCACTCAGCGTGCCCCCACCGGACCGGTATCCACTCGGAACGGTCCGCCCGATCCGAGTGACGGCCGAACAAAAAAAATATTGTCCACTCGACCAGGTCAGCCCTAGCCGAGTGCGTGACAAGCGATTACCAGTCGACAGACAGAAAACTCCCAGCGGGTGCAGAAGTCAAGTCATGGTAGACGGAAAGCGACACAATCAAAAAGGGCACTTACAAGTGCACTTACTTGGACGTTCGCCCGAAGCGCTGAGCTAGCGTCGTAAGCCAGCTTGCTGGCCTCGTACGCCTCCTTCGTACGCCACATCATATGTTCGGCCTGCATCATCGCCTCCTTAGCAGCTCCAGTCTGATCTTCTGGAACACGGTGCAGAGAGAAGATGGTCTGTGAAGGGAGCGGCGATGTAGTCGGAAGGACTGGCGCTTGCGAGGCTGGCGCTTGGGAGACAGGCGCTTGTGGCGGACTGGCGAGCTCCACGGCCATCTGGGTCGGTGCTGTAATCGGTTCAGTCGGAGACGGGGCTGCGAGGTCGGTATCCATTGGCTCTGCATGTCACCAGTCGACATATCACATGACTGTCGAGTGGTTTGAGAAGAATGTCAAATGACAATATGCCATACCTTGGCGAGAAGTAGCTGCGTCCGGCGTGTCCTTCTCCGCGCTTTCCTCTCCTCGCCCCGGCGATGTCACCGAGGTAGCGGCCCTGACGATCAAGATCCACTCGGTCAGCAAAAATATGAAGTTCAGCAACAAGTTAAGCGAAGAGCAAGGATACTTACGTTGAAGCAATCGGCACGTCAACCTTGATTCTGGGGAGAGCCTTCCGGGGCTTGGTGGTGGTGACCTTGGGCTGCTTGGCAACCTTTTCAATCGGCTCTGGCGTCGACGTCCGACTGCGCTTGGAGCTCCTGGTGGTCGACCCCCCGGCCCGACCCCGATCGAGTGATGGGTCGTGACGCTGCTTGGAACGCCCTTCAGTACGCGGAGGAGACACGACTTCAACTTCATCGCTCCCCGACGAGTCGTCACCGTTGCCTTCGCTGTCCTCGGCGTAGCTGATGCTGTCACTGTCACTCTCGCTCCCCGCTCCTTCAGGGTTCTGACCGCCATTCGGCACGGGTGAATACATGTTCGTGAGCTCCTGCAAAGATTCAAGTCAGTCAGCTGAAGACATATTCACTCGACAAGATACAAAAGCAATCGACAATGACATGACTCACCACATTCGGCGGGTTCGCAGCTGAGAAAGGCGATACTCTTTTGGAACCCCGGGGGTTGTCTCGCGCACCAGTGATGCCGCGCAGCCATAGCGTGATGGTTTCCCCTGAGACATCTTCCGGGTGGGTACGAGTGGTATCGTCGACTCCTGAGTAATGCCACATCGGATGGTCCCGCGCCTGGAGCGGCTGGATCCGTCGACCCAGGAACACCTCCAACAGATCCAAGCCGGTCACTCCATCACGAATCAGATTCACAACACTGTTCATCAAGATCCCCACATTGGCCTTCTCTTCCTCGGCCACGGTCAGAGATGGGGGCGCAGTGGGTCGATCCAGCGTGAAGGGAGGAAGTCCGGTCGACATGTTTGGGGATGCGACGTCGTGGCAGTAGAACCAGGTCGACTGCCAGCCCCGCACCGACTCCGGAAGGGTGAGCGCTGGGAATGCACTCCCCGTCCTCTTCTGAAGACCCAAACCCCTGCATAGCTGGATGACGTTGGTCCTATTATCACTAGCGTGGGCCTTCTTTACCGACTGAGAGCGGATGGTAAAGATGTGCTTGAACAGACCCCAGTGGGCGGGACAACCCAAGAAACACTCACACATCGTCACGAACGCGGCGAGATACGCAATTGCGTTGGGAGGAAAATGATGCAACTGAGCCCCGAAGAAATTCATAAAACCGCGGAAGAAGGGATGCGGGGGCAGAGCAAAACCTCTCTCCAAATGGGTGGTCAGGAGGACCCGCTCGCCCTCGCGCAGCTCCGGCTCCGCTTCCGTCCCCGGCAACCTCCATGACCCGGCCGCAACCAGGCCGTCAGCGACGAGCTTCTCCACGTCCAACGCCGTCACGGTTGACGACAGGAAATCGCCCTGCATCCATCCGGGTGGCGCTGCGGCCCGGGCGCTCGAGGGTTTCTTCCCCTTCGTCGTCTTCTTGGGCGCCATTGTCGCAGCGGCGAGCGGATTCGATCTGAGCGGCGCGGCGGCGGAGCAGAAGAAGCAGAGGAGACGAGGGGAAAATGAGCGCACTGTCACAAATTCCCCTCCCCTCTCGTTTTTTATGTCCGTCGACCCGAGTCACTGCCTCGTGAGCCCGCCAAATCCCTGTGTATCCCACTAACGGAGGAGCCGCGATATGTGGCGATAAAGGTGGCGCGAGGATCGAGGAGCCGCTTCCCCGTCGGTTGCATCATCCCTGCTCGGCGCGCGTTCCTCGAAATTTCGAATCCCGCGAAATCCGGGCCGGACAGAGCGTCCTTTCACATCTGAAGATCCTGTTGACCATTCGGACTCGAACCTGCATCTGAATTCACTCGGAAGAGCTGACAAGCTGAATAGATCAAGGCAGAAGTTGGAAGGCCCAGTCATCACAGGTATCGGAAAAATCTCGAAGATCATTCGGAACGCTGAGTTCGGCAGAACCTACACTGTCCCTTGTCCACTCGAGGCCTAATCCATTCGGGGACTAATGATGAGGATATGTACCTAGGGTAGGGTATTAGGCCTGTCCTACATACCCCACCTAAAGACACCACATTGGAGAACTACAAGACTACAAGACTACAAGAGAGATTCCGACTGAACTAGCCATGGCATATGAGTCACTCGACATATGTTCACTCGGAAGACCCCCCTACACTCGACAGTAAACTCTCACTCAGAGCGGTCGCCAATCACTCGACTGCAGAAGACCGGGAGTCTCCCCAGGGAGGCCAACGGGCAGGCGTTACGCTCGCTGCCTTAACTGACATTTATTGTATACGTTACCAGTAACGTCCCCCTTTACTCCCCACAATCAATCCCTTAGATGCCGGACGTTTATGAGGGGCAGCGCACTCTATATAAGCCACCCCTCCCCTCTGGCACAGGGGTTCGCAACCCTTTGTAAACACAACGCACGTATCACTCGACAGAGTAAGCTCCCCGGAGCACCTGAGACGTAGGGCTGTTATCACTTCCGAGTGAGGCCTGAACTCATACATCTGTGTGTACACCCTCGCCGTAGCTAGGACTCTGCCCTCTCCTTTCGTACCCCTACCATCTACTGTCAGGCACATTCCCACGACAGAACTCAAACCTATGCACCAAATGCAATGGCAAGGGCACATGGAGTGCCCAAGTCCTTCTCTCCCAAATCCTACCACAACAACTAATGCTATGGAAGAAAATGAGAGGAAGAACGAAGAAGAACACGAAGAACTCCAAGATCTAGATCCAAGGGGTTCCCCTCACAAAGAGGAGAAAGTGATGGGTGGAAATGTGGATCTAGATCTCCTCTCTCTTTTCCCTCAAGAACTAGCAAGAATCATTGGAGGGATTGAGAGTTAGCAAGCTCAAAGAAGGTCAACAATGGGGGGAAAATACGAGCTCAAAGGATAGGGACCATTGGGGAAGAAGGCCCCCTTAAATAGGAAGGGGAAAATCCAACCGTTACCCCCTCAGCCCTCACACAAGCAGTACTACCGCTCATGGGAGCGGTACTACCGCTTGGGCGGTAGAGAAGCAGTAGGAAGCCGAGGTAGTTCCGCCTGAGCGGTACTACCGCTACCAGGAGCGGTACTACCGCTGATAAGAGGTAGTACCGCTTCCTACTACCGCCCATGGCTTGCTGAGGGTTCCAGGCCCGAAAAGACGAGCGGTACTGGCGCGGTAGTAACAAGCGGTACTACCGCGCCGTACTACCGGCTAGAAACCGCTTAGTCCAACACGAAAACTGTCGAGACACCGAAGACAGTGGTACCGCGCACGGCACTGGGCAATGGCACTACCGCCCATAGGTGGTACTACCACTGCCCAGAGCGGTACTACCGCAGATAAGAGGTAGTACCGCTGCCTTGCGCGGTACTACCGCTTGGTTCCTTCCGGACCAGAACAAAGGCAACGGATGAAAGCAGGAACACCAAAACTGCCATAACTTCTGCAAATGAGCTCCGAATTGAGCAAACTCAAGGTTATAATAAGAAGAGGCAGGGGGAGTATGCCTATGATATAGAGGAGTGAAACCTCCATCCGAGAAGCACCGGCATAAACTCCAACATTGAAAACATCATAGAAGATGCATATGGACTCCGTTTTCGATGAACTCGAGCTTGTCATGAAGATGACCATAAGCTCTAAAACTCACAAAGAATGCCAATGATATAGAGATGTGAAACCTCTATCAATGAAGTACCGGCAAAAACTCCAACATCGAAAACATCATAGAAGATGCATATGGACTCCGTTTTCGATGAACTCGAGCTTGTCATGAAGATGACCATAAGCTCTAAAACTCACAAAGAGAAACACCAAACAAGAACCAAGAAAGATGATGCAAGGATGCAAATGGTTTGAGCTCTCAACGAACGATACGATCAAGCTACTCACTTGAGATCCCCCTTGATAGTACGGCAATCGATCCTATAACCCGGTCTCCCAACTACCACCATGAGACCGGTAAAATAGAAAACCTATCAAGGGCAAACCTATACCTTGCACATAGTCCACTTGAGCTAGATGATGACGATCTTGACTTCCTGAAGATGGACCACCTTTCTTGATTGCGTTGGCTCGATGAAGACTAGTTGATTGCTCCCCCATACGCCACTATGGGTGAGCCACTCTTGGGCACATCTTCACAAGTCCATTGTCACCACAATGGACGGCAAGCTTCAAGCATGATCTCTTCGTGATGCTCCACTTGAACTTGCACACCGCAAACTTGATGACGATCACCACTTGATGTCATCCTCCATGGGTTGTATGAGATCTTCCTCTTGACTCAAGCCCATGGAAACATACCTAACCCCACATAGAACTCTCACATAGACCATGGGTTAGTACACAAAGCGTAATGGACAATGCTTACCATCCCATGGGATCACTTGATCCCTCTCGATACATCTTGTACGTTTTGTGTGTTGATCAACTTGATTCACTCTTTGACTTAGTCTTGATCAACCTTGTATCTTATCTTCTCTCTTCATAAAGATGATGTCTTGAAGGTAAACATGAATGCTCACACAATCTTCTTCTTCAAGACATGCTTGCAATAGGCTCAACTCTCACATGACCAATCTTTGGATAAAACCTTGAATACCACCTTGGTCACCATATAAACTCTTTGAAACCAACAGATGGACTTCAAGAAGTGCCTATGGACAAATCCTTTGAATATAACTCAAGGCAACCATTAGTCCATAGGGATTGTCATTAATTACCAAAACCACACATGGAGAAATATGCTCTTACAACATACCAACCAACAAAAGACAATATAGTCTATTCAAAATAATATAAAGATAGGTATGTTAAAAAAATGGGCTAGACACAAACCGTGCAAACTGGCAATCCATGTAGTAGTACATTTTACCTCATTAACTTCAATCTCGCTGGTAGTGTTAGTACAAAAAATGACTAACGGCTTTCATGGATTGAGGTTGTATCATTTTTGAACACCCATGTCTTGACACATCCAGGATGCCCCACATTTAAATGTCACATTTATATGAAAATGTTTAAAGGCTAGACATCATACCTTTGGTAATTCTAAAAGGCGAATGCTTACCTACACCATGTAGATAATTGGAGATTCAACATTTGGTTAGAACAAATCAAAAACTAAGATCAATGACATCTACTCAAGTTGGTGAGTGGTAAAAATTGAGGGAGAAGGACATGGGTACAGAGAAAAAAATTGCTAGAAATTAAAACTAATTCTATCAGTGACGTGGAGTAAACATTTGGAAAGCTTGTCGAAACATAGAAGCAAAGGTCATATAAACTTATCTTGGGAAGAAGAAAACAACATTTGCATGCCATGAAGCGAATAATCGCTTGTCATCTATATGCCATAGTAAATATATGAGTCAATATTCCTTAGGCTTTAACTTATAGGATCTTAGAACAGAGAAAAACATATATGGCAGCCTAAGCCTTATTAGTACCAAAAGCATCAGAGCGGCTAACAGGAGACTCATGTTGGACCAAAGAAATGCGAATATTCTGCAATAAAAGTTTTTCCAGTGTCTATTATCATACATGGTGCTATATATTTTTAAAGTCGCATTAGAAATAAGTTATATCAGGGAATAATCAATATAGTACCTGCTGTTGATACCAGATTTTGGCCTGCACAAAATCATCCTTAAGATGACCTCAAATGGAAATGTGTTCAACATGAAAGTTGTGCGTCTCGTCGAAGAGAACAACTTTGCTTTTTTGATCATCTCCTTCTGAGGCCATATGCACTTTTGGACCCAAAACAGAAGCACAGAACTATGCTCTCAGAGGACACTCAGAGGCTCCGAGCGAGCTCTGAGCCTAAACAGAAGCGTGCAGCCATGCGCTCGGAGGACATGCGGTGATGGCTTTCGATCTTGGAAACCAAACTTTTTTCCTACAAAGTCACCCAAGATCAATCTACTAGATGCTAGCAACGAGCGGGAGAGCGTCTACATACCCTTGTAGACCAAAAGCAGAAGTGTTCTAATGAACGTGGTTGATGTAGTCGTACGATCCAATCCGATCTAGCACCGTATGAACGGCACCTCCGAGATGTGCACACGTACGGCTCGGTGACGTCTCCTCCTCCTTGATCCAGCAAGATGAGAGGGAGAGGTAGATGAGATCTGATCCAACAGCACGATGGCTTGGTGTTGGTGTGGTGGAACTCTGGCAGAGCTTCCCTAAAACTGCGGGGAGGAGGAGTGTATGAAGGAGAGAGGGAGGCGGCCAGTAAGGGGTCCGGGTTGTGGCGCCCCTCCCCTCTCTCCTCTTTATATAGGGGCATGGGGGGTCTGCCTTGGCCCCCCCTCCAAGCCTATATGGCTAGCGCACCAAGGGGGGAGGAAGCTTCCTCCCCATTTCCTTCACAATCGGGATCCCCCCTTTTTTAGGGATTCGATCTTATCCCTTTGTGGGGGGACAGTGCGCATGGACCAGGGGCTGTGGCGCCTTGGCCCACCACCCAGGTCCATGTGGGTCCCTCCATGCAGGTGGGCCTTACCCCAGAACCTTTCCGGTAACCCTAAAATTGACTTTCCTCTAGACCATTCCGAAGCTCCTCGTGACATCTCGGATCTCATCCAAGACTTTGAACAAACTTCGGACTCACCATTATATATATCCCATTACTACCCTAGCATTACCGAAAGTTAAGTGTGTGACCTTACAGGTTCGAGAACATGCAGACATGATCGAGACACCTCTTCGATCAATAAGCAATAGCGGGACCTGGATGCCCATAATGACTCCCACATATTCAACGAAGATCTTTATCGGTTTGAACCACGATGTCAAGGATTCAGACAATCCCATATACAATTCCCTTTGTCTGGCGATACGTTACTTGCCCGAGATTCGATCGTCGGTATCACCATACCTAGTTCAATCTCGTTACCTTTAAGTTCTCTTTACTCATTCCATAATACAACATCCCCATGACTAAACACATTAGTAACATGCTTGCAAGCTACTTAGGATGTCGTATTACCGAGAGGGCCCAGAGATATCTCTCCATCACATGGAGTGACAAATCCCAATCTTGATCCATGCAACCCAACAAATACTTTCTGAGATACCTGAAGAGCACCTTTATGATCACCCAGTTACGAAGTGACATTTGATACCCACAAAGTATTATTCCGGTATTAGGGAGTGGCACGATCTCATAGTCTAAGGAACAGACACTTGACATTAAGAAAGTTGTAGCTATTAAACTAAGTGACATGATCAAATGCTAAGCTTACGATTGGGTTGGTCCATCACATCCTCCTCCTAATGATGTGATCTCATCATTAAATGACAACTCATGTCTATGGTTAGGAAACCTTAACCATCTTTAATCAACGAGCTAGTCAAATAGAGGCTCACTAGGGACACGGTGTTTATTTATGTATCCACACATGTATTTGAGTTTCCGGTTAATACAATTATATCTTGGAGAATAAACACTTATCAAGAACAAGAGAATATGATAATAACAACTTTATTATTGCCTCTAGGGCATATTTCCAACAGCCTCCCACTTGCATTAGAGTCAATAATCTAGTTTACATAGTCATCAATCTAACACCCATGAAGTCCTGGTGCTTATCATGTTTTGCTCGTGCAAGAGGTTTAGTCAACGGGTGTGCAACATTCAGATCCGTATGAACTTTGCAAATCTTTATGTCTCCTTCCTTGATGTAGTCACGGATGGAGTTGAAGCGGCGTTTGATATGCTTAGTTTTCTTGTGAAACCTTGGCTCCTTGGCAATGGCAATGGCACCAGCGTTGTCACAATAGATAGTCATGGGATCCGATGCGCTAGGAACCACACCTAGATCGGACATAAACTCCTTCATCCAAACTCCTTCCTACGCCGCTTCCGAAGCAGCTATATATTCTGCTTCACATGTTGATGCTGCTACAACGCTCTGCTTGGAGCTGCTCCAGCTGACTGCTCCACTATTCAAAATAAATACGTATCCGGTTTGAGACTTTGAGTCATCCGAGTCAGTGTCGAAGCTAGCATCGATGTAACCCTTTACGACGAGCTCTTCATCAGCTCCATAAATGAGAAACATTTCCTTAGTCCTCTTTAGGTACTTAAAGATATTTTTGACCGCTGTCTAGTGCTCCACTCCTGGATCACTCTGGTACCTACAAGCCATACTTATGGCAAGGCACACATCAGGTCTGGTACACAGCATGACATACATCATAGAGCCTATGGGTGAGGCATAGGGGACGACTTTCATCTTTTCACTTTCTTCAGCCGTAGCTAGATATTGAGTCTTACGCAACTTCATACTTTGCAACATGGGCAAGAACCCTTTCTTTGACTGGTCCATTTTGAACTTCTCCAAAATTTTGTCAAGGTATGTACTTTGTGAAAGTCCTATCAGGCATCTTGATCTATCTGTATAGATCTTGATACCCAATATGTAAGCTGTTTCACCGAGCTCTTTCATTGAAAAACTCTTGTTTAAATAATTCTTTATGCTTTCCAGAAGTTCTACATCATTTCCAATCAATAATATGTCATCCACATATAGTATTAGAAATTCTACAGAGCTCCCACTCACTTCTCTTGTAAATACAAGCTTCTCCATAAGCTTGGGTAAATACAAACGCTTTGATCACCTCATCAAAGCCAAGATTCCAACTCTGGGATGCTTGCACCAATCCATAAATAGATCACTGGAGCTTGCATACCTTCTTAGCATCCTTAGGATCGACAAAACCTTCGGGTTGCATCATATACATGTCTTCCTTAAGGTAACCATTAAGGAACGTCGTTTTGACGTCCATCTACCAGATTTCATAATCGAAAAATGCAGAAATTGCTAACATAATCCTAACAGACTTCAGCATCATTACGGGTGAGAAAGTCTCATCATAGTCAACCCCTTGAACTTGCCGAAAACCTTTTGTGACAAGTCAAGCTTTATAGACGGTGCCATTACCATCAGCGTCTGTCTTTTTCTTAAAGATCCATTTGTTCTCAATGGCCTTTCGGTCATCGTGTAAGTCCACCAAAGTCCACACTTGGTTTTTGTACATTGATCCTTTTTCGGATTTCATGGCCTCTAGCCATTTGTCAGAATCCGGGCTCATCGTCACTTCCTCATATTTCGTAGGTTCATCGTTGTCTAGCAACATGACGTCCAAGACAGGATTACCGTACCATTCAGGGGCAGTACGTGTCCTAGTCGACCTACAAAGTTCAGTAGTAGCTTGATTCAAAGTTTCATGATCATCATCATTAGCTTCCTCTCTAGCTGGTATAGGCACCACAGGAACATCTTTCTATGTTGCGCTACTCTCCAATTTGAGAGAATGTTCGATAACCTCATCAAGCTCTACCTTCCTCCTACTCACTTCTTTCGAGAGAAACTCCTTCTCCAGAAAGGATCCATTGCTGGCAACTAAGATCTTGCCTTCGCATATGTTATAGAAGGTCTACCCAATTGTCTCTTTAGGGTATCCTATGAAGACGCATTTTTCCGCTTTGGGTTTGAGCTTATCAGGTTGTAGCCTCTTGACATAAGCGTCGCATCCCCAAACTTTAAGAAACGATAGCTTAGGTTTCTTGCTAAACCATAATTCATACAGTGTCGTCTCAGTGGATTTAGATGGTGCCCTGTTTAAAGTGAATGCGGCTGTCTCTAATGCATAACCCCAAAATGATAGTGGCAAATTGGTAAGAGACATCATAGAATGCACCATATCTAATAGAGTACGATTACGATGTTCGGACACACCATTACGCTATGGTGTTCAAGGTGTGTGAGTTGTGAAACAATTCGATATTGTCTTAAATGCATACCAAACTCCTAACTCATATATTCACCTCCATGATCTGATCGTAGAAATTTTATTTTCTTATTACGATGATTCTCTACTTCATTCTGAAACTCCTTGAACTTTTCAAATATTTCAGCCTTGTGTTTCATTAGGTTAATATACCCATATCTACTTAAATCATCTGTGAAGGTCAGGAAATAACGATATCCACCGCGTGCTTCAACACTCATTGGACCGCATACATCGGTATGTATTATTTCCAACAAGTCACTTGCCCGTTCCATTGTCCTGTAAAACGGGGTTCTAGTCATCTTGCCCATGAGGCATGGTTCACATGTTTCAAATGATGCAAAGTCAATTGATTCTAGAAGTCCATCGGTATGGAGTTTCCTTATGCATTTTACACCAATATGACATAAGCGGCAGTGCCACAAGTATGTGGTACTATCATTATTCACTTTGCATCTTTTGAAATTAATATTATGAACATGTGTATCACTACTATCGAGATTCAACAAGAATAAACCATTCACATTAGGTGCATGACCATAAAAGATATTACTCATATAAATAGAACAACCATCATTCTTGGATTTAAATGAATAACCGTCTCGCAATAAACAAGATCCAGATATAATGTTCATGCTTAACGCAGGCCCAAATAACAATTATTTAGGTTTAGAACTAATCCCGAAGGTAGACGTAGAGGGAGCGTGCCGACGGCGATCACATCAACCTTGGAGCCATTTCCAACGCGCATCGTCACCTCGTCCTTAGCTACTCTCCATTTATTCTATAGCTCCTGTTTTGAGTTACAATATTAGCAACTAAACCAGTATCAAATACCCAGGCGCTACTACGAGCACTAGTAAGGTACACATCAATAACATGTATATCAAATATACCTTTGTTGATGTTGCCAGCCTTCTTATCTGCCAAGTACTTGGGGCAGATATGCTTCTAGTGGCCATTCCCCTTGCAGTAGAAGCACTCAGTCTCGGGTTTAGGTCCAGCTTTGGGCTTCTTCACGGGAGCGGCAATTTGCTTGCCATTCTTTTTGAAGTTCCCCTTCTTTCCCTTAGCCCTTTTGAAACTGGGGGTTGATACTTGTGATCTGCGTTGGGTTTTTCGTGAAGAGGAACGGGTGATGCAGCACAGTATGGATAAGTATTTCCCTCAGTAGAGAACCAAGGTTTATCGAACCAATAGGAGTAACGGTCAACCACCGTCTTCAGCGACTGCACACAAAAGAGTAAACACTTGCACCCAACACAGCAAGAGGGTTGTCAATTCCCTTGGTCTCGTTATTTGCAAGTAAGTGAGGTGTGTAGATGATAGTAGATAATTGTAAATTGCAAAATAAAATATAATATAATAAATGGCAGCAAGGTATTGAAAGCGTTTGTAAACTTATAAGTGAATAAACCCCGGGGGCCATAGTTTTCCCTAGTGGCATCTCTCATATTGTAAGCATACGGTGGGTAGACAAATTACTGTTGGGCAATTGATAGAAAAGCGCATAGTTATGCAATCTTTATTCACGACAATGATCATGTATATATAGGCATCACGTCCATAAGCAAATAGGCTGACTCCTGCCTGCACCTATTACTATTACTCCACCCATCGACCGCTATCCAGCATGCATCTAGAGTATTAAGTAAAACAGAGTAATGCTTGGAGAACGATGACATGATGTAGACAAAGAGAATTCAATTAATATTAACAAACCCCATCGTTTTATCCTTAGTGGCAGCAATACAAAGGCGTGTCTTGTCCCTTTCAGTCACTGGGATATAGAGCACCGCCAGATTGAACCCACTACAATGCACCCCTCTCACTTAAGATAGATCAATCTACTTGGCCAAAGCAAATCAATAGATCGGAGAGATTTACGAAGCTATAATGATCATGCAAATAAGAATCATAATATTCAGAGGTGACTCAAATACTTTTCATGAATAATCTGAACATAAACCCAAAATTCATCGTATCCCAACACACGCACCGCACAAAAGAATAACATCGGATAGATCAAAGCAAAAATGCAATGATCATTGTATTGAAGATCAAGAGAGAGAGAGATAGCCATCTAGGTACTAACTACAGACCCATAGGTCTATGGTGAACTACTCACACATCACCATGGGAGCAGCAAGGATGATGTAGAAGCCCTCCGTGATCGATTCCCCCTCCGGCAGAACATCGGAAAAGGCCTCCAGATGGGCACCTGTCGGAAAAGAGACTTGCGGTGGCGAAAAAAGTGTTTTGGGATGCTCCTTAAGGTTTTTAGGATTTTAGGGAATTTATAGGCCAGAGAGGGGCACTGGAGGGCAGCCGTGGGTGGCACGAGGCAACAGGGCGCGGCCCACCCCCAGGGCACACCATGTTGGCTTGTGCCTCCCTCGTGCGGCCTCTCGTCTCCTCCCGAAGCTTCCAGGTCTTATTTTGGTCCACAAAAATTCATATTAAAGTTTCGTGGCAATTGGACTTCGTTTGGTACTGTAAACTTGAAAAGCCAAAAATATGCAGAAAACAACAAGTGGCACTGGGCACTGGGTTAATAGGTTAGTGCTCAAAAATAATATTAATTGGTAAATAATCACCCAAAAAGTATCCTAGAATGATAATATAGTAGCATGGAACAATCAAAAATTATACATGCGTCATAGACGTATCAAGCATCCCCAAGCTTAATTCCTGCTCGTCCTCGAGTAGGTAAATGATAAAAACAGAATTTTTGATGTGACATGCTACCCAACATGTAATCTATTGCAGGTTCGTTCATTGAGAAACAATGAATTAATAAACATCAACATAGTAATATTTATAAACATAAGAAACATAATCATCAAGTTTCAAAGTATACGATCCAAAAAGAATGTTCATCCCCTATTTGTTTTATCATATTAGAATAGCATGGCTCCGTCTTCACCACATAAATACAAATGTCAAGCACCACGGTGTCAAGTCAGGCAATTGGATCATACTTTTTAACGCACTTCAGCTTTTTATTACTCGCGCAATATATGAGCGTGAACCATGGATATAGCATAAATGTGGAATAGAATATGGTGGTAGGTTTCAAAGGGGTGAAAAGTGGAGAAGAAAGTCTCGCATCAACTAGGCGTATCAACGGGCTATGGAGATGCCCATCAATAGATATCAATGCGAGGAGTAGGGATTGCCATGCAACGGATGCACTAGAGCTATAAGTGTATGAAAGCTCAACTGAAGCTAAGTGGGTGTGCATCCAACTTGCTTGCTCATGAAGACCTCGGGCATTTGAGGAAGCCCGTCATCGGAATATACAAGCCAAGTTCCATAATGAAAAATTCCCACTAGCATATGGAAGTGACAAAACAAGAGACTCTCTATATGAAGAACATGGTGCCACTTTGAGGCACAAGTGTGGAATAAGAGGTAGTAGCACTGTCCCTTCTCTCTTTTTCTCTCATTTATTTATATATTTTTCTTTTTTTTCTTTTTTTTCTTTTTCTTTTTCTCTTTTTTTTCTTTTTTTTCTTTTTTTTTCTTTTTTTCTTTTTTTTCTTTTTTTTCTTTTTTTTTTCGTCCGGAGCCTTATCCCGACTTGTGGGGGAATCATTGTCTCCATCATCCTTTCCTCACTGAGACAGTGCCCTAATTGATGATGATCATCACACTTTTATTTACTTACAACTCAACATGAAAAACTGTATGACTCTATATGAATGGCTCTGGCGGTGTACCAGGATGTGCAATGATCAAGCGTAACATGTATAAAAAATGATGAACGGTGGCTTTGCCACAAATACTATGTCAGCTTATATGATCATGCAAAGCAATATGACAATGAAAGTACAAGTCATATGATGTGATGGTGGAAGTTGCATCGCAATATATCTCGGAATGGCTATGGAAATGCCATGATAGGTAGGTATGGTGGTTGTTTTGAGGAAGATATAATGAGGCTTATGTGCAACAGAGCGTATCATGTCACGAGGTTTGGATGCACCGGCGAAGGTTGCACCGATCCTCGAGGTGAGAATGGGCAATGCACGGTACCGAAGAGGCTAGCAAATATGTGGAGGTGAGAGTGCGTATATCCATGGATTCACATTAGTCATAAAGAACTCGCATACTTATTGCAAGATTTTATTAGCTATCTCGAAGAAAATCACTACTCGCATGCCCCTAGGGAGGCGGTTGGTAGGATTTAACCATCGCGCGCCCCTCGACCTAAACAACACTAGGATTTCAACGAGGAATAAGTATGCACACACATCACCACCATGCCATAAAAATATTTGGATGAACAGCAAGTTAACAACCTCTAATTCACGATACCTTTATTAACCAATGATCATGCACTTATGCTCTTTCACATTACCACATTAATATCATTAACCATGATTTCTCTTTTATGTGCTACATGTGGTTTTGATTATGCATTCATTGAATACCTATTATTTTGGACTAGTCTTTTAACCCATGCAAATTACCGTCGCTATTTATTAACTCTCAAACAAATATAAGTGAAGAACGAGAGTGTAATTATTTCTATAAAATCTATACGCCACCGTGCTCTAAAAGATATAAGTGAAGTACTAGAGCAACTGCTAAGCTCAAAAGATATAAGTGAAGCACATAGAGTATTCTAATAAATTATGGTGATAGTGTGTCTCTCTCAAGTGGGTGCGTGCAGCAAACAAGGATTGTGGGAAACTAAAACAAAAAGCAAACTAAAGCAAATGATGCTCCAAGCAAAACTCATATCATGTGATGAATAAAAATATAGCTTCAAGTGACATACCGATGGATTGAGATGAAAGAGGGGATGCCTTCCGGGGCATCCCCAAGCTTAGACGCTTGAGTATTCCTAGAATATTACCTTGGGGTGCCTTGGGCATCCCCAAGCTTAGACGCTTGAGTATTCCTAGAATATTACCTTGGGGTGCCTTGGGCATCCCCAAGCTTAGGCTCTTGCCGCTCCTTATTCCTTCGTCCATCACGATAACACCCAAAACCTGAAAACTTCAGCACACAAAACTCAACAGAAAACTCGTGAGATCCGTTAGTATAATAAACATATCAAATACTTTAGGTCTTGTTATAAATTGATTCATATATTATTATTGCATAAGTTACTGTATTCTAACTTCTCCATGACTTATACCCCACAATATAATCCATAGCATCATCAAAACAAGCAAACTATGCAAGCAAAAACAGAATCTGTCTAAAACAGAATAGTCTGTAAAGATCTGTAGAGAAACTATACTTCTGTATCTCCAAAAATTCTTAAACATTAGGAAAACCTGGGGAATTTATATAACAATACTCTGTAAAAATTTCAAGAATTTACCACGCTCCAGCAGAGAACCAAAAATTCTGCACTGGAGGCGAAAGTTTCTGTTTTTGCACAGCATCAATTATACTCATCATGCAAATTATCCCAAAGGCTTTACTTGGCACACACACTAATTAAAACATAAAAACACAATCATTAAAGAGGCAACAATCATGTCATGACACACAAACAGAAATAAATAACAAGAAATTAAGATAACTATTGGGTTGCCTCCCAACTAGCGCTATTGTTTTACGCCCCTAGCTAGGTATAATGCATATGATCAAGTGTTGTCATCCTTGACATTAAGCTCCTCAATAACACAACCATGATTATTAGGAACAATAGGAGGCTTAAAATAGGGTCCTTTATCAGGTTTATAAAGTTGGGTTGCACACTAATCATTTTGAGATCTTCGTTTCTTTTGGTAGGAGGGGTACTAATGCTCTTGGGAACATATATGAACTTGGGACTTTTATTTCGAGAAGTACTAGCATTAGTTTTTGAGTGTGTGGAAGCGGAACCTACTTTATCAATGACTTCCTCCATTTTATCAATCCTATTCAAGCTTTATTCTACCCTCTCATCAATAATTGTATCCTTCTCCTTTAAAGTTTTCAAAGTCATTCCTACCCATGACCCAAATTGAGTGATATGATTATGAAGCTTTTTATCTAGCTCCTCAATTTGTTCATTGGTAGTCATTTTCTTTTCAATGGCATAAAGCCTTTGCATAACATGTTCCATGGTCAAAATAGTTTCATTAATAATAATAATAGGAGGTGACCCTACCAAATTTTCCATGGCCTTAAAAGCATCCGAAGAGTGACTCATTAAGAAATTACCTTCGGTAATAGTATCAAGTACGAATCTATACCAAGTAGTAATACCAACATAAAAATTACGAAGCAAGATGTTAGGTGATTGCTTATGAGTTGATTTATTTTGAGCATTGCAAATCCTATACCATGCATCTTTCAAACTTTCTCCTCCCCTTTGTTTAAAATTGAGTACCTCATTGTCGGGAGTACCGAGAACAAAAGAAGAACTAGCCATAGCGACAAGCAACAAGTAAACTAGTAAATAGCAAAGATAAATATTTTTGTATTTTTGATTTTTTATGAAGCAAACTAAATATAACAACAAATAAAAAGAAGAACAAGTGACACTACTGGAATCAGCAACTTTGCCGTCCGCCATGGCTGACGGCAAAGGCATGCATTGCGGACGGCAAAGGTCTTTGCCGTCAGCCAGCAGACGGCAACACGTCCGGCTGAACAAGCTCCGGTAAAGGCCACTTTGCCGTCTGCTGGCCGACGGCAAAGATGCAAAGGTCTTTGCCGTCTGCCAGCAGACGGCAAAGGGGTTAGCCCCGTTAGGAGGCTAACGGTGGGCCCTACATAGCTTTGCCGTCAGCCTCGTACACAACAGAAGGCAAAGATTTTGCTAAACATTAAAAAAAACATTCGTCTAGCGGCGTGTCCGACGTCCGGCGAGCGGCGTGTCCGGTGTCTGGCCAGCAGCGTGTCCAACATCCTGTAAGCAGCGTGTCCGGCGTCCTTTGAGCAGTGTGGCCTGAGTAGTAGCGGACGGCGGCGGCCATGGCCGGAATAGCAGCAGACGACGGCGGGCTCCGGAGGGCGGCTGCTGCTTCGGTGGTCGCCGGAGTTGCCAACTCCCGCAGATCTGGCGCTCGGGGCAGAGACGAGGACAGCGAGTGGCGCTGGTGGTGTAGTCCGGCGAGGTGCGTAGAGGAGGAGGCCGGGGAGGCTCGCCCGCGGCGAGGTGCGCAGAGGAGGGGGGCGGCGAGGCTCGCCCGCGACGAGGTCCGGCAAGGGGTGTAGAAGAGGATGTCTGGGAGGCTAGGCCGCGGCCGGATCCGGCGATGGGCGGCGATGGCGGAGCCGGCGAGTGGCGGAGAGGCGCCACCCGACGAGGAGCGGAGACGGAGCCGCTGGGGAAGTTCGGCAGCGGCTGCTGCGCTTCTGCGCTCCGGCAGAGAGGAGAGAAAGAGATCGAGAGGATGGGGATGGTCGGTGTGGTCGGGCGTGGGAGAGAGAGAGAGTGGTGGGGTCGGGCATGGGAGAGAGAGGATGGTTGGTGTGGGAGATCGTGATGTGTGGAACGGATCATGCCATGTCATCGATCCGTGGGATCGATCCGCGTGGTGTGTTTTTTCTTTGCCGTCTGCCTGCTGGCTCTTTGCCGTCAGCTAGCAGACGGCAAAGAGGTGGGGTGGGCCGTTGGCCTCCACCGGAATGATGTGTGGAACGGATCATGCCATGTCATCGATCCGTGGGATCGATCCGCGTGGTGTGTTTTTTCTTTGCCGTCTGCTTTTCTTTGCCATCTGCCTGTTGGCTCTTTGCCGTCAGCTAGCGGACGGCAAAGAGGTGGGGTGGGCCGTTGGCCTCCACCGGACCCCACCCACCCTCTTTGCCGTCTGCTGACGGACGGCAAAGTTTCTTTGCCGTCCGCTAGCAGACGGCAAAGAGGTGGCTGATGGCAAAGAGTTCTTTGCCGTCAGCTAGTTCTTTGCCGTCGGTTTTCTAGAAACGGATGGCAAAGAGCTTCTTTGCCATCCGCCAACTGACGGCAAAGAACTATCTGACGCCAAATTTGCTGATTCCAGTAGTGTGAATGATAATTTGTGTGAAGTTACTTGATAGTTGGTTGATGATACTCCCCGGCAACGGCACTAGAAATCCTTCCTGATACTTGTGATCTGCGTTGGGTTTTCCGTGAAGAGGAACGGGTGATGCAGCATAGTATGGATAAGTATTTCCCTCAGTAGAGAACCAAGGTTTATCGAACCAATAGGAGTAACGGTGAACCACCGTCTTCAGCGACTGCACACAAAAGAGCAAACACTTGCACCCAACGCGGCAAGAGGGTTGTCAATCTCCTTGGTCTCGTTATTTGCAAGTAAGTGAGGTGTGTAGATGATAGTAGATAATTATAAATTATGAAATAAAATAAAATATAATAAATGGCAGCAAGGTATTGAAAGCGTTTGTAAACTTATAAGTGAATAGACCCAGGGGCCATAGTTTTCCCTAGTGGCATCTCTCATATAGTAAGCATACGGTGGGTAGACAAATTACTGTTGGGCAATTGATAGAAAAGCGCATAGTTATGCAATCTTTATTCACGGAAATGATCATGTATATATAGGCATCACGTCCATAAGCAAATAGGCCAACTCCTGCCTGCACCTATTACTATTACTCCACCCATTGACCGCTATCCAGCATGCATCTAGAGTATTAAGTAAAACAGAGTAATGCTTGGAGAACGATGACATGATGTAGACAAAGAGAATTCAATTAATATGAACTAACCCCATCGTTTTCCTTAGTGGCAGCAATACAAAGGCGTGTCTTGTCCCTTTCTGTCACTGGGATATAGAGCACCGCTAGATTGAACCCACTACAATGCACCCCTCACTGAAGATAGATCAATCTACTTGGCCAAAGCAAATCAATAGATCGAAGAGATTTACGAAGCTATAATTATCATGCAAATAAGAATCATAATATTCAAAGGTGACTCAAATACGATTCATGAATAAACTAAACATAAACCCATAATTCATCGGATCCCAACAAACGCACCGCACAAAAGAATTACATCGGATAGATCAATGCGAAGATGCGATGATCATTATATTGAAGATCAAGAGAGAGAGAGAGAGATAGCCATCTAGGTACTAACTACGGACCCGTAGGTCTGTGGTGAACTACTCACACATCACCATGGGAGCAGCAAGGATGATGTAGAAGCCATCCGTGATCGATTCACCCTCCGGTAGAACACCGGAAAAGGCCTCCAGATGGGCACCCGTCAGAATAGAGACTTGCGACGGTGAAAAAAGTGTTTCGGGATGCTCCTTAGGGTTTTTAGGATTTTAGGGAATTTATAGGCCAGAGAGGGGCACCGGAGGGCAGCCGAGGGGGGCACGAGGCAACAGGGCGCGGCCCACCCCCAGGGCGCGCCCTGTTGGCTTGTGCCTCCCTCGTGTGGCCTCTCGTCTCCTCCCGAAGTTTCCCGGTCTTCTTTTGGTCTAGAAAAAATCATATTAAAGTGTCGTGGCAATTGGACTTCGTTTGGTACTGTAAACCTGAAAAGCCAAAAACATGCAAAAAACATCAACTGGCACTGGGCACTGGGTAATAGGTTAGTGCTCAAAAATAATTTTAATTGGTAAATAATCATCCAAAAAGTATCCTAGAATGATAATATAGTAGCATGGAACAAACAATAATTATAGATGCGTCGGAGACGTATCAGTGGTCTTTTTGACCATCAACACTTGATGCTCTTTCTTGATTTCTATTTCCACGATTTTAAGCATCACGAAAAGCTCAGGGAGTGTCTGCTCCATCCCTTGCACGTTATAGTTCATCACAAAGCCCTTGTAGCTTGGTGGCAATGATTGGAGGACCCTGTCAATCGCTACTTCATTAGGAATATTAAATCCTAATTGATTCAGGCGATTGGCGTACCTAGACATTTTGAGTACATGCTCACTAACGGAGTTGTTCTCTTCCATATTATAGCTAAAGAACTCGTCTGAGGCTTCATACCTCTCCACACGGGCGTGAGTCTGAAACAACATTTTCAGTTCCTCAATCATCTCATATGCCCCGTGGTGCTCAAAACAATTTTGGAGCCTTGGTTCTAAGCCATAAAGCATGGCGCACTGAACTATCGTGTAGTCATCAGAACGTGTCTGCCAGATGTTCATAGCATCTACAGACGTAGGGGGTGGCACACCGAGCAGTGCATCAAGGACATAAGCCTTCTATGCAGCAGTGAGGATAATCATCAGATTACGGAGCCAGTCCGCAAAGTTGCTTCCATCATCTCTCAGTTTTTCTTTCCCTAGGAACGCATTGAAATTGAGCGAAGCTACAGCGCGAGCCATTGATCTACAACATATTTGCGAAGACATTTAGACTATGTTCATGATAATTAGTTCAAATTAATCAAATTACTAATGAACTCTCACTTAAATCAACATCCCTCAAGTTGTTAAGTGATACATGATCCAAATTCACTAACCCAAGTCCGATCATCACGTGAGATGGAGTAGTTTCAATGGTGAACATCAACATGTTGATCATATCATCCATATGATTCATGTTTAACCTTTCGGTTCAATGTGTTCCGGGACCATGTATGTAAATGCTAGGCTTGTCAAGTTAACCAAAGTATTTCCGCATGTGTAAAACTGGCTTACATCCGTTGTATGTGAACGTAGAGTCTATCACACCCGATCATCACGAGGTGCTTCTAAACGACAATTTGTCGCAATGGTGCATACTAAGGGAGAACACTTTTATCTTGATATTAAGTGTCAGGGATCATCTTATAATGCTACCATCACGATCTAAGCAAAATAAGATGCATAAAAAGACAAACATCACATGCAAGCAATATGTGACATGATATGGCCCTTTTCTTCTTGTGCCTTTGATCACCATCTCCAAAGCACCGGCATGATCTCCATCACCACCGGGATGGCACCTATGTCCTTGGTGCCATCATATAGTTGTCTCCACCAACTATTACGTCTACAACTATTGCTAACTCATAGCGATAAAGTAAAGCAATTACATGGCATTTAATTATTGACACGCGGGTCATACAACAATATTAAGACAACCATATGGCTCGTGCCAGTTGCCGTACTCATCGACATGCAAGTCGTGAAAAATTACAAAAGATGATCATCTCATACATCACATATATCACATCATATCCTGGCCATACCACATCACATGCCCTGCAAAAACAAGTTAGACGTCCTTTACTTTTTTGTTGCAAATTTTACGTGGCTTCTAAGGGCAACATATAAGAACCGTTTTTACATACACAAAGCCACAATGGTGATATACAAGTTGCCTTTTAACCTTTTTCAAGGACCACATTTGTCAAATCAGATTTAACTAAAGTGGGAGAAACAGACATCCGTCAGCCGCTTTATGCAATACAAGTTGCACGTCAAGCGCGGAACCGGTCTGTTGTGCGTGGACAAGTAAAGTTCGTCCGGGCCGCTTCATCCCACAATATCGGCAAATCCAAAATATATAACAAATGAGGGAAGCAACATGAACATCAACACCCACAACAAAATTGTGTTCTACTCGTGCAAAACATCTGCGAATAGACCTGGCTCATGATGCCACTGATGGGATTCGTTGCATGGAAAACAAAAAAATTCCTACGAAGTCACCCAAGATCAATCTACTATATGCTAGCAATGAGCGGGAGAGTGTCTACATACCCTTGTAGACCGACAGCGAAAGCGTTCTAATGAACATGGTTGATGTAGTCGTACGATCCAATCCGATCTAGCACCGCACGAACGGCACCTCCGAGATGTGCACACGTATGGCTCGGTGATGTCTCCTCCTCCTTGATCCAGCAATACGAGAGGGAAAGGTAGATGAGATTTGATCCGACAGCATGACGGCGTGGTGTTGGTGGTGGCGGAACTCCGGCAGAGCTTCGCTAAAACTGCGCGGAGGAGGAGTGTATGAAGGAAAGAGGGAGGCGGCCCAGCAAGGGGTCAGGGTTGTGGCGCCCCTCCCCTCTCTCCTTTTTATATAGGGGCGTGTGGGGGGGGGGGCTGCTTTGGCTCCCCTCCAAGCCTCTAGGGCTGGCGCACCAAGGGGGGGAGGAAGCTTCCTCCCCATTTCCATCACAATCGAGACCCCCCCCTTTTTTCAGGGATTCGATCTTATCCCTTTGTGGGGGGATGGTGCACATGGACCAGGGGCTGTGCTTCCTTGGCCCACCACCCAGGTCCATGTGGGTCCCTTCATGCAGGTGAGCCCCACCCTAGAACCTTCTAGAACTTCCCAGTACAATACCAAAAAATCCCGAACTTTTCCGGTAACCCTAAAATTGACTTTCCTTACATGAAATTTTACCTCCGGACCATTCCGAAGCTCCTCGTGACATTCCAGATCTCATCCGAGACTCCGAACGAACTTCGGACTCACCATTATGTATATTCCATTACTGCCCTAGCATTACCAAACGTTAAGTGTGTGACCCTACGGGTTCGAGAACATGCGGACATAATCGAGACACCTCTTCGATCAATAATCAATAGCGGGACCTGTATGCCCATAATGACTCCCACATATTCAACAAAGATCTTTATCGGTTTGAACCACGATGTCAAGGATTCAGACAATCCCATATACAATTCCCTTTGTCTGGCGATACATTACTTGCCCGAGATTCGATCGTCGGTATCACCATACCTAGTTCAATCTCATTACCGTGAAGTTCTCTTTACTCGTTCCGTAATACAACATCCCCATGACTAAACACATTAGTCACATGCTTGCAAGCTGGATGTCGTATTACCGAGAAGGCCCAGAGATATCTCTCCGTCATATGGAGTGACAAATCCCAGTCTCAGTCCATCCAACCAAACAAATACTTTTTGGGATACCTAAAGAGCACCTTTATGATCATCCAGTTACGAAGTGATGTTTGATACCCACAAAGTATTCTTTCGATATTAGGGAGTGGCACGATCTCATGGTCTAAGGAACAGATACTTGACATTAAGAAAGCTGTAGCTATTAAACTAGGTGACACGATAAAATGCTAAGCTTACGAGTGAGTCGGTCCAACACATCATTCTACTAATGATGTAATCTCGTCATTAAGTGACAACTCATGTATATGGTTAGGAAACCTTAACCATCTTTAATCTACGAGCTATTCAAATAGAGGCTCACTAGGGACACGGTGTTTGTTTATGTATCCACACATGTATTTGAGTTTCCGGTTAATACAATTATAGCATGAAGAATAAACACTTATCAAGAACAAGGAAATATGATAATAACAATTTTATTATTGCCTCTAGAGCATATTTCCAACACACTAATCATTTTTAAGTCTCCTCTTTCTTTACTGGGTGAAGCACCCGTATTTAATTTAGGAACCTTAGGCACAGGACACTGAATGAATTTAAGCAAAAACGCAGCCTATCTTGTTTGGTATTTGTCCGTTTACATGTTTCTGTGTAGGGACCTCCCAAAAGGTTATCTGGGACAATGTAGCGCATAATATGCTCTGCTTATCTTATCTTAGTAACAAAAAAATCTCTTGTTTTTCGATAGGCAATCGATCGACATTTTAAGCAGCGTGCAGTCTCCAAGTCTGAGTTTTCAGGGGACCCCGACTCTGAGCAGGCTGTCCAGCTCTTTCCTCAACAACTCTTTCCAAGGCAAAACCCCTGAAATCATCTCTAATCTTGTCAAGCCACTCCTACGCCCGACAACAAGTGATGAGCAACAGCAACAACTACACCAGCAGCAACAGCATGAAGACATCCAGAAAAGCTTGCAGTACCTTCTGCCGTCGAGGAAACCGTCCCTGCAACAGATTCCTGAGGATCAAAAGCCGCTGGTGGTTGGTCATGGGGTTTCTCCCTACCAACAATGCTCTTACACCCAGGGAGCTATGAATGGTAGCACCTAGTGCAGGTCTGTGAATTTTGAGGATATATGTTTTCCATTCTGAATGTGGAAAGAAATGCTACAGAGATGATAGATTTGACTGATCGACACAGGTAAATCGTTAGCCACAACGATGAATTACATGCGTCTATGGCTTTCCTGGAGCCATTCTGCTAGTTTTTGTGAGCAGAGCATTATAAATAGGTGCCCTCAATTATTGGCATTGCTGAATATCAGATTTGGTGAACCTAGACACGTTCCTAGCAGACCGATGTCCAAATTCATTGTACTGATGGTACAGCAGGTCGTTTTTACACACAGTAATATTGTACTGACAGCTACTAATTCATAGTTTACATTAGTCCAAAACTCCAAACCATAAGAGTATCAATTTTGAAAGGACCGGCATACAAATCACACTGTTTTTTGTTTAGATCCACACTGTTTTAGTGGCTCCATGTTTCAAAGTAGCTGTAATTGCTCTGCATGTGTGCCATTTTACAGTTTAGTATAGCACTGAAGGTTGACAGAAACTATTATTAGTACAGAAAAATGTTTGTTGGCAGTTAACTTAAGCACGGAGAATCAAGCCATCAAGTACACCAAGTGGTCAATTATGCATTATTGAGCACGGTTAAATTGGTGTTGTTGATGCGCCGCATCACAGGTCCACCATTCCAACTTTTCTTCTTGTTCTCCGTATCAATAGGGACATCACATGGTTGATGTGTCAGCACAACCATGTGACATGTTGTCACATTGAGATCAGATCTGCAGGCTATACTTTTGCTTGAAAACAAACCATTTACTATCAAATTATGCAGAAATGATTCCATTCCAAAAATTGTGGAAATACTGAAGTAGTACAATCTGTCACTGTAGTAGTTTTTATCTTTTATTTTTTCACCCAAGGAGTTACCCCGAGTTGATCGCCTTAAACTGCATTTCTTTGTTATCTCCACCACGTAAGACAATAGCAGAGCAGAAAATCAGATGCAACATAAGGAGAGAGATATCTGTGACACCCCCGCTTATAATCGTGCACTAATCATACACGCAGCATGCACGATCACGAACGGTGACTCCACTGTAGTATCACAACACAACTCTACAACACAAATTAAACGCCGGTGCGCGCCGGTGACCAAATCCGCGGCGGCGCGGCGCGGGACCTCATCGGAAATCGCTTACGGTGGGCCATTTGGAGCGCGGCCGGTCGCGTTCGAAAGCTGGCGTCGAGTCGCGTCGAGTGGTGGCATCGGCAGAAGCTGGGGTGGCCGGAGTGGAGCGCAGCAACGACGAGCAGCGGCGGCCAGAAGTGGACGTCGTCGGGTTCAACGTTTAAGCTCGAATTCGAGCGATGTAACGGGACATGCCGCTCCACAGAGACGCCCTGAGCACGTTTGCGTGCTCAGTCGGCCACAGGAAAAACGGCAGCAACGGCAGTGAGCGCGGTGGCGACGCTGAGCTACGGCGGCCATGGCAGAGCTAGTTGGGACGACGGAGTCAAGCGAAGCAGAGAGGGAAAAGGCGCGGATGCTCACTGGGGAGCTCATGGTGGCTCTTTGAGTGAACGGGAGCGCAGGCAGCGGCGGATCGACGGCGAGGCAGAAGCGATGGCCGACGAAGGGGATCGACGATTGCGACGGCTTGAGGGCACCCCTGCTCGCGTGAGTTGACGTAGACGAAGAGGACGAAGGCGCGCGTCTTCTGGACATGGTCTCTGCCGGCAGAGAGCTTGGTGGGTGCGTGGGCGGCGGCGGCCATGGCGACGAGGTGCGGTGGGTGCTCTGTCTCAACGAGATCGACGCGAGGAGGGAGAAGTGGGGCTAGGGTTTCGCCTGGGGGTCGAGGGCGAGGCCTTATAGCCCTCCGCGGCACTGGGATGCCGCCGGTGTCGAGCATCGCGCGGCGCATCGCGCGCCCGCGAACTGCGGTGCTGACACGGAGGCGCGTGGTAGGAGACGACGCTGGTGGGCTGGGCTGGCTCCTGTGCACTTGCGGCCCAGCGGTGCAGTAGGTTTTTATTTCTTTTCTTTTTCTTTTCTGTTTTATTTCTTTTAGCTTCTGCTTTTATTTATTTGAGTAACCAAATGAATTTTGGTGTGAATGAAACTTGGCACATAAATCAAACACATTACAACAATGCCACACACAAGTTTTGGGAATATTTGGTAAAGTATAATTATTTGTTTATTTTGAAATGGTCAATTTAATTGCTGCTGAATCTGTTAAACAGTTGCTAGGGGCATTTTGGGAACTCAAATAAGGTTGATTTCTTCATGAGAAATACTTGGGGATTTTATGGAATAATACCAACATTTTTTTTTCACTGTTTGAAGAAATAATTTTTGAACTTGGTATTTGAATTTGAATTTGGAGTTGATTTGGAACAACTGGCAATTAGCAAGGTTAATTATGATGACATGGCCACTTTATTAAGGGAGTAACAGTAACTTAATTACAGGGGTGTTACAATATCCTATTGTCGTTCAGATGTGAAGTCAAAGCCGTTGAAGGTGCACATTATTATGGCTTATGCAGAAGTAATATAAGGAAGGAGATATACTGGTCAACCCTCTTTTCGCTTGCTTGGTTTTTAAGGATACATTTACTTTTAAAAAGCACTTACGTATTTCTAATCTGGACGCAACAGTTAGTCGAAATCATCTTTTTTTTTATGAAACAAAAGTAAAATCTTACTGCAATCAGTAAATAATCCCCTATCTAATTATACTCTAACACACAAACACAGCAACCACAAACGGGTTCTGATCACGGAACCAAGTGCCAGCTCTCACATAACCAGATGCCGTTGTTTTTGTAGAAACCAAAGACTTATCTGTGCCAGCTCTAGTGATAGTTTCTGTAGCTGAGACTGATTTTTTTTTAACAAACCATTTCTTAACACAGACCGAGGAACCGTTAGTTGGCAATCCAATGATCTGACACAAGTACAATTTACAAACAAGGAAGGAGATATAATTGTTAACACTCTTTTCCCCTGCTCTGTTTTTTAGGGATACATTTAGCATTGCGTTACTTTCTGAAAGCACAAACATATTTCTAATCTGGACGCAACAGTAAGTCGAAATCATCTTTTCTATGACACGACAGTAAAATCTTACTGCAACCAGTAAATAATCCCCTAGCTAATTAGACTCAAACACGCAAGCATAGCAACCACAAAGGGGCTCTGGTTACACAACCAAGTGCCTTAGGACGACAGAAAGTAAGAAGTATGATTCTGGCCATTTTCAACATCTCGTGCATATTCTACTGATATGAGCACAATATGTCTATACACTCAACATAACCAGATGCCATTGTTTTTGTAGAAACCAAAGAGTTATCTGTGACTTTTACACGATACTGTCACTACAGCGAAAGAGTTTCTGCAGCTGAGACTGAGCGTTGTTTAACAAACAGGTTTCTTAATGCAAACCAAGGAACTGTTAGTTACTCCCTCTGTACCGAAATACTTGTAGTTGGGGGCTACAAGTATTTCGGTACAGAGGTAGTAGTTCACAGTCAAACGATCTGACACTGTTACCAACATGGCTCTTTCCTAAGCATTTCCACTCAACTCTAGTAGTGATGGGACGACAAATCGACTGAAGAATGTACCACACAACACATACCTTGGTTTTTAGGCGTTCTTTCTCCTTGACATCCTTGTTATACTTCTCTTTATGGAAATCCATGATCTTGCAAACAGGAGGGTCTGATTTCCTGTGAACCTGCGCGGGCGGCGACACGATAACCAATAAGAAATGAAAATGCCAACACTTGCGCACAAACATTCTAAGAGCATCTCCAACAGCCTTGCTATATTTGGCTAGGATTTGTAAAAACTGAAAATATAGCAACTTGACCCAAAAACATTGCTCCAACAGCCTTTGTATAAGTGGTCCCCCCACAGAATCTTTTACAAAGCTTTGTATATTTGCACCTCCACTTGGTATATTTGCAAAGTGTAGAGTCACTTTGTATAATTTTTAGCAGCCCACTTTTGTTCCATTGACAAGTGGACCCCACTGCCCCCTAGATTCCTGCTGGCCCGCGCTTGGCACATGTCCCCACGTGTCATTGAGAGGCTTGCTAAATTTTATAGCAAGGCTGTTGGAGCAAAAAATTGTTGGGGTTGCTAAATCTTCTCTCTCTTCTTGCTATACCCAGTTTTTAGCAAGTGAGGATAGCAAGGCTGTTGGAGATGCTCTAAGAAGAAGGAAATGCAGTACTACCTCAACCAGATCCAAGCCCATCATCTGAAGAGCCTCATGCCTGGGGACAACATTATGCCCTGCAAAATTGAAACAGGCCATGTTCAGCATCTGAATGGTGAATGGAAAACGGAGAGTGGGAGGTCTGTGACGAGCGTGAGGAAGGGAGCGGTGATGTCGTTGTTGATCATGGGGCCGTCGTCGTCCTTGACTACATTCTTTTCCTTTGGAGCACGAGATGCAGGCGGTGAGAACAAGGAAATCCGGCCGATCTGGGGCGACAGAGGGAGGGACGGGACGTACGTGCTGGGGCGGAGCGGCGAAGGAGCGGAAGGGGACGATGGTCGGGCGGCGGAAGGAGGGCAGGGTCGGCAGGAGGCAGTATGCCTGGGAGCGGACGGCGCGGGACCCGATGGCGCGGCGGAGAGCCATGGAAGCTTCCCCTTCCCGCGGCGGCGGCGGCGGCGGAAGGAAGGAAGGGGACTCGGCCGAGGGAGAAACCTCCACGCGAAGGCCCAGATCAGCAGCCCAAGTAGTAAGCTAAACCCACTGGCGAGGCCTCCTATCTTTTCTCTCCTCTCTCTAAAAAATCCATCTTTTCTTTCTTATTTTTCGAGGTACACACTCGTTTTGTTTTTGCATAAATTTAAGGAAAATGCGCAGGAATAGAAAAAACGTAGGGTTCTGATGTCACGGTATATTGGATCATGTATGAAGCTAAAACACAAGAATACGTGTGAATATAAATTGTTTGGTCGAGCCACTGGAGAACCACACGAACTTTCCACCATAGTTGTCATGGGAAAAAGGACGTAAATGTTTCTCAAAAAAAAAGGGAAAAAGGAGGTAAATTTCTAGAATTTTGGATTAAATAAAATAATTCCTTTTGGATTTGCATACAAAGTTGAGTTGACCATACGAGTTTGTATGGTTGGTTTTCTAATCCTACTACATGAAAAAGGTAATAAGAAAATCCTCTGAAATCCTTTCAAGCCAAAGAGCCTAGTGTTCAGCCCTATAAACCCTAAGAACTTTAAGACATAAAATTTACTCCTTTTCCTAGATGGAAGTAGTTTCCGCTCGCCACGTGGACTGGAATTGATGAGTTAGTGTCATCCAATTTTTTTGGAAAAACCTCATTTAAAAAATATATTAGTAAAATTAGAGAATCCTCAACTTCCCGGTCTAATAAATAAAAACCATAAACATGAAAAGAAAAATCCAACTTCATGGAACATGGGGAAGTTAAATATTGTAAACCAAAAATAGGGGGGTTATTTTTTAAATAGTTTTTTGGGCAATACAAAATTGGGATTATTTTTTCAATCAAAAAATCATAATAAACACTACAACTCACTCCATTTTGATGCATCATTCATGCGTGTGGCATAATGTTCTATTAAAAAAGGCACATCCTCAGTTGTCAGGTTTCGTTTTCCACTTTTTGTCCTGAATTCCCCCATAGAAGTGTAAGATTTTTTTTTGCCCAAGTTATGTGGTCGTCCCAAATTTTGCTTGTTCCTCTGAAACCGCGATGATGGGGTGAGGCTGACTTGGCAATTTATGTCCACTTACGTGGACACCAAAGAAGAATCTAGCAAGGTGATGTGCAGTAACAAGTGGGTTGGGGCTAAAAAAGGTTAAACTTGTTAAGAATAGACTAGCTTAGATCCTAAGCCAACTAGGCAGTTATTAGATTAGCTTACATCTTAAGCTAACTAGGTAGTTATTTTTGTCCAAACGCTGCGTCTCTTCGAGGGGACGCGAACCTTGTAAACCAACCTTTGTATGCATCTGTTTTTTTTTGAGGTTACCTTTGTATGCATCTGTTGAAGACATATAAATACCCAACTCACTCATCAATACAATCACTTGATTCTCTCAATCCATCTTTTCTTTCAATCTCTGTTTCTGAACACGTTATCAGCACGCCTCTTCCAGAGAGCAATTATGCCAAGAACGGTAACAGAGAACGGAAGAGATTGACACCTGCGTCCATGGCCATCGGCCTGCTGCACTCTAACCATATGGTTAGTGTTATTTATGTTTTATTCACTAGACTTCAGAGCAAATATGTACGATAGAATTGCATAACAAATGATTATGCATGATCTTATATCATATAAATTACAATATAAGGCTCACCGGTCCATTATATTACATTTACGTTTTGTAAATGATCATTTCAGACATATTTTCTAGAATTTGTTTCAAGTTATATAGTTGCCTCTAGCATTTTTATTATAACCGCAATTTTTGTGCTACAACTTTATTTTGCAATTGAAATTAATTTTTCTTGCAAATTCACATTAATTCGACCGAATTATAGAATGACACTAATTTAAGTGACTAGCTGTCAGATTTATATTTGTGAATTGTATGGTAATGGCATTTGAATAAATTGCAGATTATCCATTACTGGGAGATGTACATATTTGTCAGGTTGAAAAGAAAATTATCTCCAAAATGCTCTTCGAAATAAATTTATGTCAAAAATATAACCCAAGGTAATTGGATAATGCATCTACTAACATATGTCAGTCGATATATGCTTTTTACTGCCGAGAGATGTACTCCATAAATATGGAGATTATCTACAATGTGTTAACTTACAATTCAAGATATGCACATATATGATATAAAAGCATGGGCTTAATATTTAAGATGTTCCTCTAGAGCAATTTGTTGTTTACCAAAATAGATTTTACTTTCATAGTAAATACCATTTATGCATGATTATTTCATGCTTCTATTACATTGGTAAAATGTGGAATATATATCATTGTACCTGACTATAATGTCCCATGTCTATCAAGACAGAGTCCATGATAATCAAAAATTGTTAAATCTCTCACAAACTACCATAAGTTCTAACCATATGGTGAAGATTATCTTCACCATGACTAACCAATGTGAAAAGAAAAAAAAATACATATCTATGTTTTGGTGGTGAATGTAACATCACCCACCCCTCTGGGAATGAAGTCCAAAACATTTATAAAAATATCATTTAATGTCTCAACATTAAATGTCTACATTATGGTCATTAAGGACTCATCTTGACCATAAATATACTCAGTTGAAGCAAAAAAAAAATCCTAATTTGCTATCATAGTAAATGAATTGCATGATCATCTCATGCAGGACATGGCTGGAATTTTGACACATTTTTTCATGAACTCACATTAGATGAGCGAAAATTGGATAAACATTCCTTTCCATCAACCTCCATCTAGGAGATATATGCTGCATAAAAACAATGAGAATATTCACTCATTTATTTATTTTTATGACTTCTAGTCCATTGCTACTTCCAACTCTGTTGTCTATAGAATCAACTCCAAGTTGATAATTTGTGATTAGATAGCTTAAAAATAGAACTGATTCAAAACCCAGAAAGCACTCTACATCACCTTATGATGATAATGCAACAACATTATCATCTTCATTTCAGGATAAGAACATATGATATCTTCTTATGAAGAATCATCAAATACACACTACGGGTGATAATTCATTCCCTGAAATTCATAACATTATTCAAAATACTAAGTATCTCAATGCTCACAAAAAGAACCATGAGAAACCAATGTAAAGTGGAGATAAAATGACAAGCAGAATCATAATAGACCTAGCAAAAGTGATAAGATAACTATCAAGTTTATCAAACATGTCATTGTATGAATCATCGTACTTCTGAATGCTCTCAGGCATTTGACTAGTTTATACCACAAAACCATTAATTAATGAGAGTTCAACGGGATAATTTTGAAGCTCACTTCGGTAAGTACCAGAAAATAATATGGGTGCAGACTGTACTTGTAATCTTCATTAGAAAGAAATAATAAGTCTAGTCCAATAGGAGATACACTCCTTCACAATTATAGATTTCTTGCGGAATAAAACCCCCAAGATATTTTGGAGACCTCGTTTAGTCTCACAACTATCCCAACACACCATCAGCCTATAACCATACTACTACATGAAGTATGTTGTCCATTAAATCATGTTCCTCATAAATGATATTTGAATGTATGAAAATGCATGCTAAACATTGTTGCGTAAAAACTATTTTTTTGCATCTTCATGAATTGAAGATTTGGCATGATCGCCTTGGTCACCCCAGAATAGGGACGGTACCAAAATTATTGACAATTCTGTTGGTCACAAAATTCTCAAGTCATCAGATTTTAGGTGGACCACAAGTGCCATGAGATAAATTAATTTTTAAGGCTCTCTCGCCTTAATTTTTTTAGTAAAATATCCACTCAAATTTCTTGAACACATTCAAGAAGATATATGTGGACTACTCAACCATTTTGAGACATATACTCATGGTATCCATAAACATCTAATAGATGGTCTTATGTGGGTGTCTAATCTCCATGAACCCATGATTTACTAAATTAATTGCTCAAATTATCAAATTAAGAGAAATTATTCTAGCATATGGGTTATACCCATTTGAATGTTGTTTTCATGAGCATTTATGATTTTATCAAGTACCTCATGTACATATCCAGAATGGTGTAAATGAATTCTTTATCAAAAGAATCAAATCTAATTAAATGACCACTTCTATAGAATTTTAATATACCAACATCTTGTTTGAGACATGCGGTCTTACACACCGCAGATCTATTCTAGATCATACCAACTGCATATCATACTGCTTCCCCTTGCAGTAAGTACGTGGAAATCAAGCTATTATTTCCCATCTGCGATCATTCGGTTATATACCGATATCACCACTCCAGCGACATTAACGGGCCCTCACATTAAATTTGGGATGTATGTGAGGTATAATTATTTATTTATCCGTCAATCATAAATATCTCAAGCTCCAATTATGGGAATCGGTTATAGCCCGTACGCTGATTACATTTAAAACAAGGACATTTTCGGCATTAGGGGGAGATTCGGACCACAAAGAATGCCGATAAATTAGAAATGTCATAGACATTCAGTCCTCATATTCACGTACTTAAAAATCTGAATGTGAAGTTCAATCATATATATGCAACACATTGCAAACCTGCCACATACATTTACTGCTGACAAACATGTCATTAAATCATATTATGCATGCAACCAATGTACCATACAAAGTGGAAGTACCTCATACAACCACTATTTTCCCCAAATGAGAGCAAAAGGGGGAGAAACATGGTCACATGAGAAATGAGTTTTCATATGCATCCGCGGAAAATAGAGGAAATTATATACTCAACTAGTAAATGTAGTTCAACCTCAAGTTGAATAACACATAAGGGATGCTCATCATCCAAACCCAACATAAATGTGCACACAATTTCAAGTGTTGGGACGTTGAAACACCTTGACTCTAATGTTATGGGAAATCACAAGGAGTTAAAAGACGTAAATATTATTTCCACAAATTCCATTGATTCAACATAATCATACAACATAAAGACTACATTTGTCGACATATATTTATTCTTTAATTGCTAAAACCTTTAGGGCCCTGAATCAAAGTCCACGGCAGAGTGCCTCATGCACTCATATATTGGTTCAACTAGAAGGAGGCAATTAAATAAGAATAGCACTCGCACAACAAAAGAGAGGTATTTACCATAGTAATACATTCTCCTCATAAGAATATTCCCTTTTTGGAAGACAAATGACTTTTCGTTCATAACGAAAACAATGAGGTGGTGAAAAAGCGAGGCCTCTAGCACAAGGGTTCACACAGAGACCTAACATCAATTATGATATAAGATACCCTCTTGGTATAAGTGGAATTACATTTCGATATTAATATTTTTGGCAGGTAGAAAGAAACAATCCTTGCAGTTGTTAGACACGGTGATTACATACTCATATGGATCACCCAATTCAGATATCTATATAAAAGTCCATAAAAGGCTTAAAAAATCTGAATCTAAGAACAAATCGAAACATATATTGTGTAAAACATCAAAAGTTAATCCATGACTTAAAATAGTCAAAAAATTATGTGGTACAATCGACTATGAGAGTTCCTTCTTCAAAGGGATTACTATAATGATTTCTTACATGTAGTCATTATCAAAATCCCTCACTGGATTCTACATGACCTATTTATATCTCGATGCTTTTATTATCGAAGTCATACAATACATGAAAGGTCCTTGAAATAATAACAAGACGGAGATTTGGATGAAACCAAATATTATTCAAGTTCATAACTTGAGCATATTCCCTTAGGAATACATATTTATCAGTCTTTGTATATCCATAAAATATTACAAATAAATAAATATGGATAGATCATATCAAATACACATATGGCTATACTATCCTTAACAGGGATGCAAATTCATTCATACACAGTATCAATGATGAAGTGGTATCGGGACCTCTAGTTCCATATCTCAATACCATCATTGCAAACTACATCATGTGTGGCAATACTTTTGTTGTCAATTTATTTAAAGTGCAAACCTCAACAAAATGGTTGGTGTAAGTAATATCCTTCGATATCTCAAAGGCACAAAATATCTTGATTGATTCCATCAGGAACATCAAGATTTTACCATTGTGTGATTTACATATATTGCTATAATTATTTGATCCCGAAAATGCCATATCAAGGACTGAATTCACTAGAAGATCCTTTAAGGAAAGTCTTCAAAATAGACTCTAATGTCTACTATCACTAATCATTCTGGATTAATTACTTTATACGAAGCATCATAAAGCGAACATGGCTTCCCAGAATGATTGGCCACATTCAAAATTATGTGGTTAAGATTCAATAGAATCACCTACCATTATCTATCTAGATACTACCACTTGTATTTCCAAATGCATACAAGTTATATAGAGAACAATATTGCAAAGAAACTTGTTGAGATTTGCAAAGTTCAGGGGGAGTAAACTCCCATATCATAACCTGCCAATGATCGTCAGATCATACATGTTGTACTCTTTTTCCCTTGATGAGTTTTCCTAATGGTTTCTGATTAAAAGTTTTTAATGAGCCAATATAAATAGAAGTGTCCGGATATGCCATTTTTCTTTTCTCCTTATATTTTTCTCACTGGGTTTTAAAGGAGTTTTCCATGGCACATGATATTGCACTCTTTTTCTCTTTATGAGTTTACTCTTAAGGTTCTCATATAAGATGTTGAATGAGGCAATATCTTTTCATTTTCATATGTCATACTTTCTATTTTTCCCCACTGGGGTTTTTGAAGGAAGTATACAAGGCATATTTATTGGTCTCTAAACTCATTAATGATATTTTTTCCTATCTAGGTTTTTCTCATATGAGTTATCAAGGAGACAATAATCATTATATGTTATGGGACGGAGGGAGTATCATTATCTTCTTATTTTTCCATAGGATTTAAAGGAGTTTTAACAACATATCAAATACAAATCTCTTCATATTTTTCCTACAAGGTTTCTGCACGAAAGATTCTAGAAATGAAGAATTTCAGATGATAGAATCTACAAAGGACATCCTCATGAATATGCAAGAACACTCTGAAGACTATGCAAGAAGATCCAAAGATTATACAAGGGATTTTCAAGAAATTGCGTTGTCCAAGGGGGAGTGTTAAGAATAGATTAACTTAGATCCTAAGCCAACTAGGCAGTTATTAGATTAGCTTACATCTTAAGCTAACTAGGTAGTTGTTGACACCTGATTTTGGCACGATGCAAAATGCAGTAAAGGTGGACTCAAGCGAAAAGCTTGCCGGTTTTGAGTGCTTGCCGAAGACCCAAACAGAGGCAAGAGACGGCCCGGCAAGGAGGCGATCCGGCAAGGAGACGGCCCGGCGAGGAGGTGATCCGGCAAGGAGACGGCCCGGCAAGGAGGCGATCCGGCAAGGAGAAACTTTGAAGTTTGGGCCATTGCCATCCGATCTCATCTCGAAAGCCGAAATTGTGTTCGAAGTACTGGGATTTTGTATCCAGAACACTATTCGGCTGATTACGCCCTCAAGATGATCTTATATGAGAAAACTTTCTACATGAATTGTCTTCGTCTCGTCGAATCGGTCGATTTTCATATAAAAATCGTCTCAATCCGAGTTCGTATGCAAAAGTTAGAGCTATCTGAATGCAGCCGTGTCAAGAGGCGAAATAAGACGCGGGAGACCAGACACGTGGCGAATGTCTGATGCAATGCGTGAGCAATTAGCCATTCAAGATGGCCTCTAATCGAAAAACGTTCAACATGAAAGTTGTTCGTAACGTCGAAACGGTCAACTTTGCTTTTGGGCACATTTTCATCCGAGGTTGTTTACTGCCACAAAAAAGACCCGCAAGGCACAGCCAGAAAGCTTGCCGGGATGGAAACCTTGCCGGGGAAACCTTGCTGGGATGGAAACCTTGCCGGGGTGTGAAAGCTTGCCGGGATGGAAACCTTGCCGGGGAAATCTTGCCGGGATGGAAACCTTGCCGGGGTGTGAAGCTTGCCGGGGTGGAAAGCTTGCCGGGAAAAGCTTGCCGGGGTGGAAACTGTCAAATCCGACCAGAAGCTGAAGATGGGCTCAAATAATTATCTAGATGGCCTCGGATGAAAAAGTGTTCAACATGAAAGTTGTTCGTAACGTCGAAACGGTCAACTTTTCTTTTGGAGTCATCATCATCCGACATAGTATACGACCTGCAGAGACGCTACAAGAGTCGGACGGTCCAGTCAGCTGCATAACCGAGTCCGACTCGAAATTAAAGATGACCCCGTGGAGTATTCAAGATGGCCTTATTTGGAAAAGTGATCAACATACGGATTATTGGCCTCGTCGAAGCGCACAAAATTCGTGTTTGAACCATCTCCATCGGAGGTCATGTGCAGATTCCACGGCCCACGCAAGGAGCAAGACAGAAGATTGGACCAGATTCGGGCTGAATCCGAGCGGGACCAGAACTAGGACTCTAGGACGTGAATTGATGTAATTTTCTTGTAAGGAAAGCCTAGATGAATCCTTTGCTTGTACGGGAAGTCCAGCCGCCTCTTATATATGTTGGGGGTGACGGCCGATTGAAGAACACACAATCGAACAAATCAATCTATACTACTTTTTCACCTACGTTTTGTCTCCTACCCTCGTATCTTCTTCCTCGTTCTTCGTCGTTCTTCGTGTTGGAGAGCTGCGAACTCTGAGGCCCTAGGGGCGAGCGAATCGACCTAGGGCAGCCCATTGCCGCCGTGCTCCCTGACGGGGTCCCTCCCGGGTGCGCGGGGTTTCGGGTCTTCAAAAGCGTCCTCCGGTTGTCTTGCGTATCGCGCTGCCGGTAGGACCTCCCTCGACGTGAGCTGCGGTGCATCACCCCCGGCGTCGAGGGTACGCGTGACGCGTTCGTGTGTCAACACACTTTTTGGCGACTCCGCTGGGGAACTTTTGATCAAGAATCATCATCCATCATGTCCAATCTTCCCAATCCTTCGGAAGTTGACGCCGATAACATTATCAAGCCCAATCTGGAGGAGTTATCGGCCGAGCATCGTCAAGCTTATGAAGAGTACAAGAAGGCGCGTGAAGAGAAGGAGTTGCAGGAGTTCCTTGAAAACTTCAAGAAGGACCGCCAAGGCAATATCACTCCGGTTGGAGAAATCAAGTTTCCTCCTCTTCAAACCGATCAGGTTAAACCTTCTGTAAGTACTACCTTTTCTCCTGAGCAATGGGCTGAAATTGAGAGCCGTATTTCTGATAGCAATAATCCGATCTATCAAGCTTTCTTAGAAAATACTAATGCCCAGAAGAATATGCCTAATATGCCTGCTAGTATGGGAAACCCTAATTCAGCTTTGCCTATCTCATCGGCGCCCCCATGCCGATGAATTATTTTCCCACCCATACCAATCAAATTGTGGCTGCACCGCTTAATCCTTTTATGAATATGCAGAGTTCGGTGGCAACGCCGAACCAAACCTTACCGATAGGTGGAAACATTGCTAGATCATTGCCGAACTATGGTTCGGCAAACATGCCACAATTTGTACCCGTAGTTGCTAACCCTAATCCTCCTATGCCAGTGCCACAAGCTTCATCGTCTACTATGGACGATGCTTTAGCTAATTTTAGAGAGGAGATGGCTAAAACGCTTCGAGAGAATTTTGGTGTTGAATTACCTAGGAATCGGATTTATCAAAAGCCGTATCCTGAGTACTTTGATGCAGTTCCGTGCCCTCAAGGATATAAAATTCCAGATTTTGTTAAGTTTAATGGAGAAGGCACGAAGACCACGTGGGAGCATGTTAGCCAATACCTAGCACAATTGGGTGAAGCAGGCTCGATAAATGAATTGAAAGTGCGTTTATTTCCTTTGTCATTAACTGGTACTGCATTTTCATGGTTTTCTTCTTTGCCGCATGGCTCTATTCGTGTTTGGTCACAACTAGAGCAAAAATTTCATGATCATTTTTATAGCGGCGACAATGAACTTAAGTTGTCACATCTTACATCGGTTAAGCAGAAGCATGACGAATCGGTCTCTGATTACGTCAAGAGATTTAGAGAGACAAAGAACCGGTGCTATAGTTTAGTGATAACTGAGAGAGACTTGGCTGATCTTGTGCTCAATGGTTTGAGAACTCATATTAGAGAAAAGATAGAAGGCTATGAATTTATAAGCATCAACCAAGTCTTACAGAGGGCTTTGGCTCATGAAAGCCGAAGCAAGGACCTCAAAGAAGTGCCTAGATACAAAACTGATCGTCCTAAGATGAATATGGTTGAATATGATAGTGATCATTCGGACGATGAGGGTGATATTTATGCTGCTGAATTTGTTTGGCCCTCGAAGGCCAAACCTTTTACTTGTCATGATTTAAAGCCGATTCATAAGAATCGCGATGATGAGATGAAGTTCACTTTTAACCTTGCTAAATGTGACAGAATATTTGATGCTTTGCTACAAGCTAAGATTATTAGAATATCTCATACTTTACCGCCGTTTGAAGAGCTGAAACGGCGTGCTTATTGCAAGTATCATAATTCTTTTTCTCATGCTACTAATGATTGCAATGTTTTTCGACGACAGATACAATCGGCCATTAATGACGGACGATTGAACTTTTCTGAGATGCAAGTTGATAAGCAGCCCTTCCCAATGAATACTCTGGATTTGGAGGGGAAAAAGTTACTCATTCGGCCGGAGGTGGCCGAATCTGCTAATAAAACAAATGTTGTCATTGGTGAGCCCAGGAAAAACAAAGATGGCGACAAGGTCCTAGGAAGGCAAGTGGTGCTTGACAAGCAACCCGATGGTGGGGAGATAATCAAGATCACCGTCAAGAATCCTACACTCGGGGGGCAACCGCAAGAGCAAGAGAATACCCGTGTTAAGTTTGTCAAGCCCAAGAGTCCGGAAGTTGGCAAGTGGAAGCTGAATGAAGCCAAAGTGCAGCGCAAGAAAATCAAGCCAACTTTTGATATGTTGCTGTCCAAGTATGCTAATCAAGCGGCCGGTTCTAGCTCTAACCGGTCATCATATTTGAAGCGCCCAAGATCACCTCCAAGACATGAATTGCAACATCGCACAAGGCCATATGGTCATGGGCACCAGGACTGTGGATGGCGCCACCTCCATATGCACCATACCACGTGGGAGGATTTAATGGAGGATGGGGGCAGCCCCCAATGGCCCCTTATGCTTTTCATCCAGGATGGGCAGAACCAAGGAGGCCTATACGTGAGAAGTTTTCTTATCCCACACGAGGCCGTTTGAACAAAGGAGTCAATCGGCCAATGCAGAATAATCAAGGAAGGATCAATAAACAAGTGTGGCGTGCCAAGTCACCAAGTGCAGTGGTCGAGTCTGGAAAGGGCAAAGAAATAGTTGATGCCGGTTCACTCATCTTGGGCACTAAGACATTCACTATACAATAGCCGACTGTGCGGAACAACCCTACTGAGCCGATACTTGCTATCGCACCAAAGCACTCGGCTAATGATCATGAAGCTAGCACAAGCAAAGCCAAGTTCAAAGATCCAAAGTACATGCAGCCTAAGTGGTGTCCTCCAGGGCTAACAAAAACACAAAAGAGGAAACTACAGAGGTTAAGGAGTCATGAGATGGCAGAACAGGAGGCCGAGAAGCAAAGAGATGAGTGGTTCAATGACGTTCGGCCCATGGTACCTACAGAACAAGTATGGGTGCCTAAGCAAATACAAAGTGCGGTGGTTTCTACATCTGTCACATCAGCACCTGTACCACCAAGGAAGGACGATGCTACTGCTGTTACATCGTCTACAACGCCTATTGATTCCGTTTCGCCCGAACAGATTTCAGAATCAATGAAGAGGGCAAACCCAGACCCGGCAAGCTCGGCAGACCCGGCAAGCTCAGCAGACCCGGTAAGCTCGGCAGACCCGGCAAGCTCGGCAGGCCCGACAAGCCCAACACCGGCAAGCCCGGCACTGAACACACCCGAGGAGGAGGGCGACGTGGTAGATTGTGAGCCTACACCAGTACATAAAGGAATGGATATCAACATGGTGTTTTATTTACCCGCTGAGTTTCGTGCTATAGATGAAGAAGGGGAGGTGGCTCAGCTGGATTTTGGTCCTAAGAATGCAATATTTGAGAAGCCAAAAGAACCAGTGACGCACTTGAAACCGTTGTACCTCAGAGGCCATATCAACGGATCACCGATTACTCGAATGCTTGTCGATGGTGGTGCTGTAGTGAATCTCATGCCTTATTCAGTCTTCAAGAAATTGGGTTTGCCCGACGAAGGATTGATGAAGACCAATATGGTACTCAATGGATTTGAAGGCAATGAGAAAACCGAAGCCAAAGGGGTGATGTACGTGGAGCTTACGGTTGGGAGCAAAACTTTGGCTACTGCATTCTTTGTCGCTGAGGTACAAGGTAACTACAACATCATACTAGGCCGTGATTGGGTCCATGCAAACCAATGCGTGCCATCCACTATGCATCAGTTTTTAATTCAGTGGGTTGATGATGAAGTGGAAGTCATTCACGCGGATAATTCGGCTCGCGTTGCTTTAGCCGATACACCGGTAGATTGGCAACACCCCAATGCTACTTGCTTGACGGGACGGGACTTGTCAGAGTTTGATTTTCTCAGCGCTACCAAAAGCGGTTTTGTACCCATTTCTTTAAAGCCGGTTGGTGGAAATCGGCTCCAAGGTATGACGTATTTGAATGGATCCTAACTCTGAGTGGTTACAAAAACGGCTTGCAGAATATCGGTCCAATGGGAACGATATGTATGAGTCTGTAGAGGAGTAAGATGATATGGATAAACTTGGACAAGGTTTTACGTTGGCCGATCCATTAGAAGAAATAGATATTGGAGATGGTTCAATTCCTAGGCCGACATTTGTAAACAAAAATTTGAAAGCCGATTGTAAAATCAAGTTAATCGAGCTATTGAAAGAATATGTTTGTTGCTTTGCATGGGAATATCATGAAATGCCAGGTTTAAGCCGAGAGCTAGTGGAGCATCGGTTGCCTATAAAAGCCGGTTTTAGACCGTACAAACAATCGGCTAGAAAGTTTAATCCAAGAATATATGACCGGATCAAGGAAGAGATCGGTCGTTTGCTTAAAGCTAATTTTATTAGACCTTGCAGGTATGCCGAGTGGATTTCTAATATTGTGCCAGTGGAAAAGAAAGGCTCCGGCAAGTTGAGGGTGTGCATTGATTTCAGAGATTTGAATAGAGCTACAGCCAAAGATGAGTATCCTATGCCTATAGCCGACATGCTTATTAATGATGCTTCTGGACATAAGGTCATTAGCTTTCTTGATGGCAATGCGGGGTACAACCAAATTTTTATGGCCGAAGAGGACATGTCCAAAACGGCTTTTCGGTGCCCCGGTTTTCTTGGTTTATTTGAGTGGACAGTGATGACCTTTGGATTGAAGAATGCCGGCGCCACGTATCAGAGGGCTATGAATTTGATTTTTCATGATTTACTCGGCGTTATACTTGAAATCTATATTGATGATATTGTTGTCAAATCGGATGCTTTTGAATCTCACTTAGCCGATTTGCGTTTAGCTTTTGAAAGGATGAAGAAATATGGACTGAAGATGAATCCTTTGAAGTGTGCTTTTGGCGTGTCGGCTAGCAAGTTTTTGGGTTTCGTTATTCATGAAGATGGCATAGAGATTGATCCCAAAAAGATAGAAGCTATACAAAAAGTGGAGGCTCCAACATGCAAGAGAGATATGCAAAAATTCCTCGGCAAGGTTAATTATTTGAGGAGGTTCATAGCCAACTTGTCTGGGAAGGTTGATGCATTTACTCCTATACTTCGGTTGAAGAATGATGTTGATTTTACTTGGGGGGCAAAGCAGCAAGAAGCATTTGATATGATCAAGAATTATTTGTGCACTCCTCCGGTGATGAAGGCGCCCAAGCATAGAGAGCCCTTTAGACTTTACATTGCAGCCGAGGAAGGTGTTATTGGTGCTGTGTTGACTCAAGAAACCGAAGGAAAAGAGCATGCTATCACTTATTTGAGCCGACGTCTATTGGATGCTGAGACAAGGTATACATGTATTGAAAAATTATGCCTATGCTTATACTATGCTTGCACAAAATTGAGACATTATCTAGTGCCAAGTTCTTGCATAGTAGCTTGTCAAACCGATGTCATTAAATATATGTTGCATAGACTAATTCTTAGTGGTAGAATTGGTAAATGGGCTTATGCTTTAATTGAGTATGATTTGGCTTATGAATCTCTAAAATCCATGAAAGGCCAAATTGTTGCTGATTTTATCGTTGAGCATCGGATTAATGACGAGCAAGATATTGATATAAACCTTGTCTCGTTAGTACCATGGAGATTATATTTTGACGGTTCAGTTTGTAGCAACGGCCAAGGTGTTGGTATTGCTTATATATCTCCTCATGGTGCTGTTTTTGAAGCCTCATGCCGCTTAGAATATTTTTGCACAAATAATCAAGCCGAATATGAAGCATTGTTATTCGGCTTAGAGATGTTGCTGGCCATAGGTGCTACACATATTGAGGCTTTTGGTGATTCGTTATTAGTAGTGCAACAAGTATCCAAAGTTTTTCAATGTTTAGACGAATCACTTAATGTTTATCTTGATAAATGTCTGGATATAATTTCTACTTTGGATCATTTTAGCATTGCTCATATATCTAGACATGATAATTGGAGAGCAAATGAGTTAGCACAGCAAGCATCTGGCTATCACGTCAATCATGGCATGTTTCATATCTCTCAAGAGCCGATGTCTTGTCTTGCTAATATAGGGGAGGCCGAACCAGAGCCCACTGATTCGGTCACTAACAATAAATCTAGTGCAGGTGAAAATCATGATTGGAGAAAGCCCATTATTGATTACTTGTACAATCCGAGTGAAAGGGTGGACAGGGCTGTTCGGCGCATGGCTTTCAAATATACAATAAGGGACGGTGGTCTTTATCGCCAAACGGTTGAAGATGTTCTTTTGAAGTGTTTGGACGAGGATCAAGCAAGAGTTGCTATGGGAGAGGTTCATGAAGGAATTTGCGGTACTCATCAGTCGGCCCCCAAGATGAAGTGGTTGTTACGACGTGCTGGATTTTATTGGCCAACGATGATCAATGATTGCTTCAGGTATTATAAAGGATGTGAAGCTTGTCAAAAGTTTGGTGATATTCAGTTAGCTCCCGCTGCTATGTTACATCCTATTATCAAGCCGTGGCCCTTTAGAGGTTGGGGATTAGACTTTATTGGAGAGATTCATCCTTCATCTTCAAAGGGGCATCGGTTCGTGTTGGTGGCAACTGATTATTTCACTAAGTGGTCTGAAGCAGTACCTCTCAAGAATATGACGCATACGGAGGTAATTCAATTCATAAGTGAGCACATTATTCATAGATTCGGTATTCCGCAAAGATTAACTACGGATCAAGGTTCATCTTTCATGTCTCATCAAGTTAGAGAATTTGCCGAATCATATAAGATAAAGTTGCTCAATTCCTCCCCGTATTATGCTCAAGCCAATGGACAAGCTGAGTCTAGCAACAAAATTTTGATCAAGCTCATCAAGAAGAAGATTGAAGATAATCCAAGAAGGTGGCATGAATTACTGTCCGAGGCTTTGTGGGCGCATAGAATCTCAAGGCATGGTGCGACGAAGGTAACTCCATATGAGCTCGTATACGGTCAAGAAGCCGTTTTACCGGTAGAGGTGAATTTGAATGCTTTGAGAATAGCCAAACAAAATAATTTATCGGCAGTGGACTTTTATAACTTGATGATGGACAACGTTGATGAGGTTGCCGATAAACGTTTGACTGCATTAAAAGCCATAGAAAGGGACAAGTTGAGGGTAGCAAGAGCTTACAATAAGAAGGTCAAGTTGAAGAATTTTCAGATTGGTGATCTTGTGTGGAAGGTGATTCTACCGATTGGTTCAAAGGACAGAAAATTCGGGAAGTGATCTCCAAGCTGGGAAGGTCCTTTCAAGATTGCAAGAATAGTTCCCGGAAATTCATATTTGGTGGAATCCGTGCAAGGAACATTGCTACCTCGAGCTCTCAATGGCAGATATTTGAAGAAGTACCACCCAAGTGTGTGGCAAGAAGCCTAAATAGGCAATGGCCGATATATAATTATCGCCCTAAGCACATATTAATGGCCGATGGAGTGTTGACATCGTCCTCAGAACAAGCCCAATGCAAATTATTTTTCGGCATACAAGTTTTGCCGAAAAACAAGGGGGCATGTCTTGACACCTGATTTTGGCACGATGCAAAATGCAGTAAAGGTGGACTCAAGCGAAAAGCTTGCCGGTTTTGAGTGCTTGCCGAAGACCCAAATAGAGGCAGGAGACGGCCCGGCAAGGAGGCGATCCGGCAAGGAGACGGCCCGGCGAGGAGGTGATCCGGCAAGGAGACGGCCGGCAAGGAGGCGATCCGGCAAGGAGAAACTTTGAAGTTTGGGCCATTGCCATCCGATCTCATCTCGAAAGCCGAAATTGTGTTCGAAGTACTGGGATTTTGTATCCAGAACACTATTCGGCTGATTACGCCCTCAAGATGATCTCATATGAGAATCTTTCTACATGAATTGTCTTCGTCTCGTCGAATCGGTCGATTTTCATATAAAAATCGTCTCAATCCGAGTTCGTATGTAAAAGTTAGAGCTATCTGAATGCAGCCGTGTCAAGAGGCGAAATAAGACGCGGGAGACCAGACACGTGGCGAATGTCTGATGCAATGCGTGAGCAATTAGCCATTCAAGATGGTCTCGAATCGAAAAACGTTCAACATGAAAGTTGTTCGTAACGTCGAAACGGTCAACTTTGCTTTTGGGCACATTTTCATCCGAGGTCGTTTACTGCCACAAAAAAGACCCGCAAGGCACAGCCAGAAAGCTTGCCGGGATGGAAACCTTGCCGGGGAAACCTTGCTGGGATGGAAACCTTGCCGGGGAAACCTTGCTGGGATGGAAACCTTGCCGGGGTGTGAAAGCTTGCCGGGATGGAAACCTTGCCGGGGAAATCTTGCCGGGATGGAAACCTTGCCGGGGTGTGGAGCTTGCCGGGGTGGAAAGCTTGCCGGGGTGGAAACTGTCAAATCCGACCAGAAGCTGAAGAGGGGCTCAAATAATTATCTAGATGGCCTCGGATGAAAAAGTGTTCAACATTAAAGTTGTTCGTAACGTCGAAACGGTCAACTTTGCTTTTGCAGTCATCATCATCCGACATAGTATACGACCTGCAGAGACGCTACAAGAGTCGGACGGTCCAGTCAGCTGCATAACCGAGTCCGACTCGAAATTAAAGATGACCCCGTGGAGTATTCAAGATGGCCTTATTTGGAAAAGTGATCAACATACGGATTATTGGCCTCGTCGAAGCGCACAAAATTCGTGTTTGAACCATCTCCATCGGAGGTCATGTGCAGATTCCACGGCCCACGTAAGGAGCAAGACAGAAGATTGGACCAGATTCGGGCTGAATCCGAGCGGGACCAGAACTAGGACTCTAGGACGTGAATTGATGTAATTTTCTTGTAAGGAAAGCCTAGATGAATCCTTTGCTTGTACGGGAAGTCCAGCCGCCTCTTATATATGTTGGGGGTGACGGCCGATTGAAGAACACACAATCGAACAAATCAATCTATACTACTTTTTCACCTACGTTTTGTCTCCTACCCTCGTATCTTCTTCCTCGTTCTTCGTCGTTCTTCGTGTTGGAGAGCTGCGAACTCCGAGGCCCTAGGGGCGAGCGAATCGACCTAGGGCAGCCCATTGCCGCCGTGCTCCCTGACGGGGTCCCTCCCGGGTGCGCGGGGTTTCGGGTCTTCAAAAGCGTCCTCCGGTTGTCTTGCGTATCGCGCTGCCGGTAGGACCTCCCTCGACGTGAGCTGCGGTGCATCACCCCCGGCGTCGAGGGTACGCGTGACGCGTTCGTGTGTCAACAGTAGTTATTTTTGTCCATCTCTTCGAGGGGACGCGAACCTTGTAAACCAACCTTTGTATGCATCTGTTGAGGACATATAAATACCCAACTCAATCATCAATACAATCACTTGATTCTCTCAATCCATCTTTTCTTTCAATCTCTGTTTCTCAACAAAACTCACACCTTAGTTGTGAAAAGTTAAAATGCGCTTTTGGTTACATACATCGATGCAGTATATACTAGTTGTAGGGCCCGATTTCGATGATATGCAATAAATAATATATGCAGATATATGTCTTTTTTTTTAGGGGAAGATATATATGTCTAAAAAAAGGTGATGCAATCTACTATTTCTAAATTGGAGCCCCTCCCCCATTACTAGGAATTCTCTAGGTTCTCCTTAAGCCACGTCACCCCAATAAATTCTAGCCATGGATTCAAGGCATGCATCATAGGTAGCCATCCGATTCAAGGCAACCTTCCTCTGTCGACCACATAATTCATAGGCACAATTCGGCGCCTGTTCTCCTTCCGGCTTCCCCGCACCATAATTCATCGGCACAATTCGACCACATAATTCTCTAGGAATCATTCCAGGCTGTGAGCACACCGTTGGTCTGCTTCGAATTCGGGCCCTCCTCGCGCGGACACGCCGCTCTGCTCCAGGCCTTCCTCGCGCTGGCGTCCTCGGACGCACCAGACGCGGCCATCGCTGCCGTGGCCCCGATTCAAGACTGCTCCAGGCCTTCCTCGCGCCGGCGGCCTCGGACGCGCCTGATTTGGCCATCCCCGCGCAACCGAGTAAGCCTGTGCGCACGCGTTGCTCTGCTCCGGGCCCTCCTTGCACCGACGGCCTCGGACAATCTGGGGCAAAAGAATCCCATCTGGCCGCGGTACACAAGATTAGTTCATCCGTGACTTCTATTACCACTGATGCCCTCTTTCTCAGAGAAACAGTAGCACCGGTGGTTTGCATCGCTGTCAGGCACAGACTCGCACAAGTCCAGGGTTGTGGCCGACAAACACCTCCGGTTGCAGTCCTCAAGGCTATGCCAACGTTTTTTGATTGTGCGATGGACATGCTATCCACTAAACAAATGCTAGCACCACCATATAAGATCTCTCTCTTTATTTTGATGATACTTGCTTGCTTGACCAAATGATTTAAAGGTACGCGTAGATTAAAAGTTGGGTCTGTGTTGTGTTCTAATCTCTGAATCTTTCATATTTGTGTTAGATTCAATTGTTTTGAAATTTTGGATTGGATGTGTTGACATACATAAGGAAAGCAGCTTCACATCCACGTAATGAAGGGAGCACGTGAAAGCCTACAAGAAAAACCTGGGAGAAAAGCAACTGTAAGTTGTCCTGCATCTACTGTTCTTTGCGTTATCTGATCTCTCTCCCTCTCCTCTCTCTCTCTCTCTCTCTCTCTCTCTCTCTCTCTCTCTCTCTCTCTCTGCAATTTGAGAGTGCCAAGTGAGATGTAATGCAATTATGAGGGCAAACCTGCAATAGTTTGGTTTGTTGCATGTCTCCATTAGACTTTCTTCCATTATCCTTTCAATTAACGAGAGTACCCAGTCAATAAAATTAAATCCTACATAACATTCACAAGCACATGATCAATTTGTTTTATTTTGTTCTCTGCAATTTGAGAGCGCCAGGCGAGATGTGATGCAACTCCTTCCCCTGTCCTCGACATTCCCGATCACATATTGCCGGTTGAATCACAAATTTGGATTTCTTCCGGTACTGGATGACTTGGACGCCCGGGTCGTCATCTTAGTTGTTCTTCCCTCGCTGCATACCCATGCACCTCAGATTTACTGCTCCTACAGGTACATATTGTTCCCATCCATAATTTTTAATTTTGCTTTTGCTTTACTGAATACATAGCCTTGCAAGACATATTTCCGGTTGAATCACAAATTTGACTTCCTCGTGTGCTAGACGACTTGGACACCCGGGTAGTCATCTTCGTTGTTCTTCCCTCGTTGCATACCCAAGCGCCTCAGATTTATGACTCCTACAGGTACACACTGTTCCCATCCATTGATACTTCTGCATCTTTGTGTGCTTGATTAAATCTAAATTTAATTCTGCTCGACAGTCATTGTCCAGTCTGCTCATGTTTCCGTGTGTTGTTTCTTGAGAGGATGTTGTTCTTCGGATAAGTAAAGGGTCTGACAATGAATTAGTGCTTCTTGATGTGCAACCTAATCCTACTTCCCAAATTAATATATAACCATCTGGCAGGTTTGGTACATACGAGCCCTATCTTTTACCAAAATTTTGATTTTTATTTGCACTTACATGCACTTTGCATTTGATTCTGCACATCTTAGATAGCAAAATCATTTGATTTCTTACGTGTGTTACATAGTCTATCGGATAATCTTGCTGCAGCCGGACAGACCTTATTAACCATTGGGTTAATTATTTTCCTTTTGCGAGAAAAAAACATATAGGTTAATTGACTTCGCATAGCAATATTTTGCTCCACTGTTTACATAAATAATTGTTACTATTTCCATTGTAGGGGACATATTCATGGGTCCTCTACACACAGGTGATTTCTTTTATTGGAGATAAAAGAAACAGGTGATCAGTTAATGCTTATACCGATACAACCTATATCTCAGGTTTGTAGACCGTTCATCGCAGAGTTCATCAAATTTATCGCTATAACAGCATCTCCAATAGAAGATGCAAATTTGAAGATGTAAAAGCAGGAGATGTAAAATTTACATCTCCAAAAAGTGTTTTTTACATCTCCAAAAAAGAGCCAACTCCAACAGATGATGCAAAATGGAGATGTAAAAGTGCAACTCCAATAGGTGATGCAAAATGGAGATGTAAAACCGGCGACAGGCCGCGCGGCTGCTGTACAGCCGCATTTCAACATCATTTCAACATTTTAAATAACAATTTGCATCAAATTTCTACCAACACAAGTTCATCATCATTCATAGTTTGAAATCCTACAACCAAAAGTGCATTGTCTCAAACAAAGTTCATGGTCCAACAAATTAAAATGCACATAAAACATCAAACATATCACTCAATTTTCGTCCTCTCCGTTGTCACTAGTGACATTGTGGACGGTGGTATGATCATCATCGTCAATGGCTTCTTTGTCGACGTTTTGATCCGTTGAAGTCTCTTTCCCGCGAACTCCACCGGAAGCACCTTCATTGCCACTTCCCATGCCGCTCACGTTGCCACCTCCCATGCCACTCATCATGTTGCCGCCGAAGCCACCTCCCATGGCACCCATGTTGCCACCGAATGCACCATTCATGGCACCTCCTATATGTTCATGTAGCCGCCCATTCCTCCTCCCATGGCACCTCCCACTCCTCCTCACATTCCTCCCATGACACCTCCCATTCCACCTCCCATGGCTTCTCCCATTCCTCCCATTCCTCCTCCCATCATGCTCCTCATGAGCATTTGCTTCTTCATGATCATTTCATTGCGACAAAGCTCGACATACGCCTTTGCCTTGGGATCAAGAATAGATGTGTCCATGAACATGAACTTGAGTGCTTTCTCTTCGACCATCTTGAACTCTTCGGCCGCCGCCTTCCTCTCCTCTAGTTCCACCTTTCTCTCCTCGGCCGCCGCCAACCTCTCCTCGGCCGCCGCCCTCCTCCGCTCGGCTTCTCCCTTCTCCTACATTTCTTTTAGCTTCAACATTTTTTTTCTCTTCGGCATACTCTTTCCTCGCAATGACAATGGCGTCAAATCCTTCTTTAAGATCATTATCTCCGGCCTTGGAGCCCTTCACTTTTTTACATCCATCCGGCCTATATGATTTAGTCGTCGAGTGTGGAGTGGGGCTCCTTCTCTCCTCGCCATTGCCATCTTCATCATCCTCCACAAGCACATTTTTCTTCTTCGAAGCATCATAAACTTCTCTTGTTTTCCACTTCTCCTCATCCTTGAGCTCTTTGTAGCAATGATGGAAAGTGAAAGCTCTTCCTTTCTTCTGCCTCTTGTCTCCTTTGATGTTCCTCTCTCGAAACAATCCTTGCGCAATCATTTTCTACAACAAAACAAACAAGATGTCATCATCAAATTAGGGAACATTTGAATTTTTGCGCAATGTTGAGAGAACACAAACAAGTAACAAATGATTACCAAATCACTTTCACCGCAACCACTCGGGTTCATGCGCTCAACATTTGACAAGCAACCGGCCCACTTTTGTTATTCGGCGTTGATGGTGCTCCAACGTTGACGAATTGAGTCCCTTGACCGAAAGTAGCTGCTAGTATTGCGCTCATCGAAGTACTCCTTGATGCGTTGCCAATACGTATTCCCGGCTTGGTCACTCCCAACGTTTGCATCTTGAGAGATTTTCTTCCAAGCGGTGCAAATCAACACATCTTCGGGAGGGGTATAATTTGCGGTTCTTCCCTTCATAACGAAGCCCTCTTCGTCCATGTCAAGATTATCATCATCAAATTGAGTTTCATATTCTTGTGATGCATACTCTTGAGAGACATAATCATCATTTGAGACATACAACAGTTGATTCATGGTATGCTTCTACCCAATAGTTTGTAGACACCTTCTCTCATCGCCCGAGATGGCTTATGAGAATGCCACTTCTTTTTGTAGTGCAACAATTGAGGAGGATTACTAAATTGCTTCATGCATTCCATTAGGGCATCTCCAATTCGGATCACCAAAATGCCCGCAAATGTCTAGACAGGGCAGTCCGGATACTTTTAGCCATCCAACGCGGATTACCAAATCGGGCCGGACCGGTCCGGATGTCCGAAATCCCACTGACCGGCCCCAAATCGAGGGGAGTTCTGGGGGACTCCGCACGTCCGCCACATCGGACTCCGACACTCCGGACCCACCCAACAACCCTTTTCGGCCGTCCGGCTCTAGAACTCTTCGCGCATTCAAACCGCTTGACCGGTCGTCCGCCTACCCGCATTCATGCCGACACGCCATCCGAGAGGCCTACTTCGGCTGCTCGCATTGAACCATCGCCGGTCCACCTGCCCCGGCTATTTAATGATGGCCGACCACCCCCACCCCCCAAAACCGCACCTCCGAGCCTATCCTCCCACCGTCTTATCCCGTAGTTTGCATCCTCCGTCCGCCGTCCGAGCACGTAGTTCGCGTCCGCCGTTGCCATGGTGCAGTCATTGGCTACGTGGTACACGCAGCTCACGTCGGCACACCATGCCGAAATCACGGGGGAGGTCCGCGCAGCGGAGGCCCGGTGCCAGGCCTGCATCGAGGCGGGCTAACCTCCGAGCTCTCCGGAGTCGGAGGAGCAGGATATGGAGGAGGAGGAGGAGGAGGAGGAGGATGAGGGCGATCCTATGGCCATGGCAGAGGCCGTGGAGGAGGAGATGCCCGCGGTGGAGCAGGAGGAGGCGCCTGCAGAGGAGAAGAAGATGGCCGTCGACGTCGCGCCGGCGTCCGGGTTCACCATGCTGCAGGTGGATCAGCAGTACAACCAGGCGCTCCTGTAGGAGCACCACTTGGCGGAGACTCAATTGGAAGCAGAGCACGCGTCCGACGATGCCGTCGAGGCCATCGATGAGGCGGAGCCGAACGTCGTCAACGTGAACCGTGGGGTGCTCGCGTCTGTGCAGAGCGCCCGCACACTCCGCCACGAGCGCTGGCTGTAACAGCCCCAAATAATAATACTATAATTAACTTAATTAATTATGCCATGTCATCGTATTATTTTAAATTAAATAAAATAGGAATTAAATTAAACCTCAAATTAATTAAATAGTGGAAAACCAAAATGTTTTCCAAAAATTCTAAAAATATTTTTATTAACCCTAAGAAAGACCCGGAGTAGCTCTGGGGAGTTATCCGCCGGCTTATCGCATGAGCCGGCCACTCGCAAACAATGAATTGAGGTGCCTCATAGTCCAACTCCATCTCGTCCATGAGCCGGTCTTTTTAAACAACCACTCAATCTTTCTGACTCAAATTATTAGGAATCGTCGCCGTCTTCTAGAGACTCAACCGCCACCCAGCTTCTGGCTTTCACAATTAACCATGGGTAATTATCTTTGAGTCACATTTTTTACTTTATCATCACTAGTGTGTCTTTAACCTGATGTTACTTTCATGATTTGCAGAGCCAAAGCTTTCGCAAAGAAGAAAGTTGGCGGGTCATCTTCTGCTGCTGCTGGTCCCAACGCTCAAGACCCACCAATGGCCGAGCCAGAAATCCAAACTGAACCTGCTGGCCAGCATAACCCAGACTTGGGGTTTGAGCCGGCTCGTGAAGATGAGCTGGTACATGCTGAAGAGCTGGTCCAAGAAGAGGCTGCAATCGATGACCCGGCCCAGCATGTTGACCCGCCAAGCCCTGTTCACGCCTCCAGCCCTATGCACAAGGTGGATAACATTGTCCCATCGCCCACGATGGGTTATGTAGAAATGACCATTGTTGGAGAGGTTTACAAAGCTCCTGAAGCTTCAACTACCTTGGCCAAATTTATAGCCAAGGATGAGCCGGTAATGTTGCCAAAAGGGAAAGCCAAATTAGAGCTCCCTAACTTTGCCAATCTTGGTGTCAATGATCTGCATCAAGAATATGTGACCCGGCTGTCTGAGAGCCGAGATGCTGAGGTGAATCTGATAAGCATGCTGAAACGCAAATATGAGATATGAAAAACTCATCCGTTTTCCCTTTGTCATATATACTCTTGTAGCCCCCAAGGGCAGGCTCAGTAAGATAAGTAGTGAGCTGGGTCTTCAGGAAATGACTTGTAATGTGTGAGAACTAATCATAGCCCCCAAGGACCGGGTCGTTATGAAAATAACAAGCTGGTGCTTTAAGACGCCTGGAATCATTATGATAAACAAAATTCAACCTGTAGCCCCCAAGGGCCGGCTCATCTCTCTGGGATAGCCAGGTCTTCTCATAAAAAAAAGAATGACTTGCATTAGCCCCCAAGTGCCATGTAGAATGCTTGCAACTACATGGGACTTGAACATAGAGCAATTTTTTGTGTATTGTAGCCCCCAAGTGCCGGGTCATCTGCCTGCGGCGGCTCGAGGCTTGTAAACTTACTCTGATGACTTATAATGTGCAGGAGATGTTGAATGAGGCTACGTCGTCTGTGGCCGGCTTGCAGAAGAAGCTCAAGCAAGAGAAAGAGCTTGAGAAAAAGGCAGAGGTCTTGGCGACTAATCTCCAAAATTCCTTGCACCAGTCTACTGACCTCTTGCACAAGACCAAGGTCGGCTTTGATAAGGAAAAAGTTGTCTTGCAGAAACGTGCAGAGGTAGCAGAAAAACAGCTTGGCTCGGTGAAGGAGGAGCTGAAAACTCTGAAGCAGCACATTACCAAAATGACTCTGGCCATCTTTGGTACTTTTTATAACATCACCGTAGTCATAATCCGGGTTAAATTGTTTGCCGGCTTATTGATGTGTCTTTCCTTTGTGAAGGGAAAAGAAGTGGCAACGCTGTTCAACAGCCAATAGTAAAATTGAAGTCCATCTTTACATACCTAGAGCAAATGTTCACAGGATGTGTCTATGCAATAATGGCAGTGAAGAATGTCATAAAGCCCCCTCCACGGATCAAAGATATGCTCAATGACTTATCCATAGTTCCTCAACGGATCCAAGAGGTGAAGAGGTCGGCGGCTCATGCTGGGGCCAACATGGCACTTGCTCGTGCAAAGGCGTATCTACCTGAGATGGAGCCAGAGGCGATGGAGGACGTGTTTCAGGAATTTAAGGTTGACGGCTCAGAATTTTCTGAGGAGGACTATGCGCGATGCGTGAAAGAGACTCGAGTGCTGGCGACTCAACTTGCTGAGGAGCTAGACTTGTCGAAATATCAATCCGGCTACACCAAGGAAAACAAGCGCGTCAACCCGCCCGAAGACAAGCCATTCGAGCTTATTCCTCCACGCCGTAAGCAAATCTTTGCCCCTGACGTTGATCTGTCTGTTATCATCCGTAAGGACTCAATCTTCCAAGGTTTGACAACCATCGAGTGGACGCAAAAGGACCTCCAGACCGAACAGGATAAGCTGGCTCAAGTTGATCCAGAAGCCTCTGGTGCAGAAGGCCAACAGAAGGACATCAACCCGGAGGATTCAAGAGCTGGCGCGCAGGAGTAGTACTTTAGCTTAAAAACTTAGATGATTTTGTGGCCCAAGTTGGGCTTGTAATAGAAGTAGCAAAAACACTTGGTCATCTGATGTGCCATTGTGCACTTAGAACTTTTGACTGTCATCTTTCTGAAGGCAATGAGCCGGCACTCCTTAAGTGACAAACTGTTTTGCATACGCTGCTCTGTGTTTGCTGAAGTCAATGAGCCGGTTTTTTGCAATTTGCCATAAGCCGGCAGAATGAGATCGTGCCGGTATGATAAAGAGCCTTGATAATTTTACCAAGTATTATAACTGGTCGTCGTGCGATCCAGTATGCCATTATTTTGAAAGGCTGAAATAACCCGGATGCCAATTGTTGACCCGGCGAATAATGATTAATAGAGTTACTCCTGAAAAACAGAATTTGAAGATATAGATACCAAAACTAAATAAGTTGTATAATTTTAAGCCAGCCTTTGAGGCACGGCGTTAGACCGGCTTTCGAGGCTCAAGTCTTGCTTCAATGAAGCTGGTGTGATAGCCCATGATTTATCCTCGCTCTCTATAAGCCGGCTCTCACGTGACTTAAGCCGGTGTTTTAACCTTAACAAGTTCAGGGTCCACATGGATTGACTTATCAAGAGTACACTGGGTCACCTTTTCGGAGTAGCATCAAGCAGACAGGCAGGTTTAACCAAGTTTGATTGTGGTAATGCCGGGTCAATAGGGATATTAAAGGCTAACTCGATGAGTCGGGAGCCCCCAAGTGACCTATGATCAAAGAATAAAGACTCATACACAATTTTTGAGATGAAACGACAGAGACCCCGAGTTTTGGGGGTGCCGGCTTTATTGTATTGATCATAAAGATATATACATAGGCATGTACAATGAGCTGGAGCCAATGGCTCTAAGTGTAATAAGGCCAAAGATGAGCATTATTCCAGGGCCTGTTGGTCTCCTCTCCAGAGGTGTGTGACTGCTTGTGTTCACGTATGTCGATAAGATAATATGACCCATTGTTGAGGTTTTTGCTGATAACAAAGGGTCCTTCCCATGGTGGTGAAAGCTTATGCATGCCTGTTTGGTCTTGAATCAAACGAAGCACTAAGTCACCTTCCTGGAAAGTTCGACTGCGAATTCTATGGCTATGATAGCGGCGTAGGTCTTGCTGATAGATAGCTGATCGTGCTGCTACAAGATCGCGTTCTTCCTCCAATGCATCCATAGAGTCCTAACGAGCTTTTTCATTATCAGCTTCGACATAAGCAGCAACTTTGGGGGAATCATGACGGATATCACTTGGCAAAACAGCTTCTGCCCCATAAACCAGGAAAAACAGCGTATAGCCTATAGATCTATTGGGGGTAGTCCTTATGCTCCAAAGGACTGCGGGGACTTCCTCGACCCAGCAGCCAGGGGTTCTTTGTAGAGGAACCATAAGTCTAGGTTTGATTCCACGTAATATCTCCTGGTTAGCTCGCTCGGCTTGTCCATTGGACTGTGGATGTGCAACTAAGGCTAAGTCAAGCCGGAGATGCTCATGTTGGCAGAACTGTTCCATCGCTCCCTTGGATAAGTTGGTGTCATTATATTTGATGATGCTATGTGGATAGCCAAAACGAAAAATCAACTTTTTCAGGAATTTTACCACCGTCTCAGCATCACAATTGCTAATTGGCTCTGCCTCAACCCACTTGGTGAACTTATCAACTGCCACCAAAAGGTGGGTCTTCTTATCTTTGGACAGTCCGAACGGGCCGACCATATCTAGCCCCCAAACTGCGGACGGCCAAGTAATTAGAATCATCCTCAACTCTTGAGCCAGAACATGGGCCTGTCATGCAAATTTCTGATAACCATCACACTTCCGCACAATATCCTCGGCATCTGCGTGAGCTGCAAGCCAGTAAAAACCGTGTCGAAAAGCCTTGGCCACTAGAGATCTTGAGCCGGCATGATGACCACAGTTGCTTGCATGGATTTCATTGAGAATCTCACGGCCTTCCTCAGGGGAAACACAATGTTGAAAAACACCAGTTATACTTCGTCGGTGTAACTCGCCATTGATAATAGTCATGGACTTGGAGCGTCGGATAATCTGCCGAGCGATGATTTCCTCTTCTGGGAGCTCGGCTCGAGTCAGATAAGCCAGATAGAGAACTATCCAATCAGGGATAGCATGAAGAGCAGCCACTAGCCGAGCCTCCTGGTCAGGAATAGAAATATCTTCTTGTGACGGCAGTTTGACAAAATGATTATGAAGAACATCAAGGAACACATTGGGAGGAACTGGCTTACGCTGCGAGCCTAAACATGACAGAGCATCTGCAGCCTCGTTGAGCCGGCGATCGATGTGATCAACCTGGTAACCCTTAAAATGACCTGCAATCACAGCAACTGCACGCCGATAAGCCACCATAAGGGGGTCCTTAGAATCCCATTTCCCAGATACTTGCTAAGCAACTAAGTCTGAGTCACCCAAGCATCTGACCCGGCTTAAGTTCATTTCCTTAGCCACGCGAAGCCCATGGAGGAGGGCCTCATATTCAGCTGCATTCTTAGTACAAGGAAACATGAGCCGTAAGACATAACAAAAGTTGTCACCTCATGGAGAAGATATGATAACTCCAGCCCCCGAGCCCTCCAATTGTCTAGAGCCATCGAAGTGGATCGTCCAGTACGTGTTATCCGGCTTCTTCTCAGGTACTTGCAATTCGGTCCAATCATTGATGAAATCCACCAATGCCTGAGATTTGATAACTGTCCAAGGCACATACTTCAGATGATGTGGCCCAAGCTCGATTGCCCACTTAGCAACCCGGCCAGTAGACTCCCGATTCTGGATGATGTCTCCTAAAGGGGCTGAACTGACCACAATAATTGGGTGTTCTTGAAAATAATGCATGAATTTGCGACTAGCCATGAAAACACCGAATACCAGCTTCTGCCAATGTGGATATCATTGCTTGGACTCTGTGAAAACCTCACTGACATAATAAACTGGCCTCTGGACTGGATATTCCTTTCCGGCCTCCTTCCGTTCCACGACAACTGCAACACTCACCGCTTTGTTATTAGCGGCGATATACAGGAGCGTAGGCTCTTTGTCAATTGGAGCAGCAAGGACCGGCGGCTTAACCAGCTGCTTCATAAGGTCTTCGAAGGCTTTGTCCACAGCGCCGCTCCAGACAAAATTGTCTGTTTTCTTCAACAACTGGTACAAGGGAATTGCCTTCTCCTGCGATGCAACCCGCCATACGCTGGACGTCGTTGATATTGGTCGGCTTGGAAAGTGATGTCACCGCCTTGATTTTGTCGGGGTTAGCCTCAATGCCCCGTTTTGACACCAGAAAACCCAACAACTTGCCTGCGGGAACACAAAAAATGCACTTGGCCGGGTTGAGTCTCATCTGGTAAACCCAAAGATTGTCAAAAGTCTCTGTGAGGTCATCTAACAGAGTCTCTTTCTTCTGAGATTTGACCACAATATCATCAACATAAGCATGAACATTGCGTCCGATCTGCTTGTGGAAACAATTCTGTACGCAGCGTTGATAAGTAGCCCCTGTGCTCTTAAGTCCAAAAGGCATAGAGACATAACAGAATGCTCCAAAGGGTGTGATAAAGGCCGTCTTTTCCTGATCCTCAACAACCATCTTGATCTGATGATAACCGGAGTAAGCATCTAAGAAGCACATGCTCTCACAGCCAGCGATGGAGTTGATAATCTGATCAATGCGAGGGAGAGCTAACGGGTCCTTAGGACAAGCCTTGTTAAGATCTGTGTAATCAACACACATGCGCTAACTCCCATTTTTCTTCAGAACAAGCACCGGATTAGCCAACCATTCAGGGTGGAACACTTCAACAATGAACCAAACAGCTAGGAGCCGGGCCACTTCTTCGCCAATGGCCTTTTGTCATTCCTCGTTAAAACGACGGAGATATTGTCGGACATGTTTCATCTTGGGATCCACATTAAGGTGGTGTTCAGCGAGTTCACTCGGTACACCAGGCATGTCAGAAGGTTTCCATGCAAAAATGTCCCGATTCTCACGGATGAACTCGATGAGTGGGCTTTCCTATTTGGGATCCATACCAGTCCAAATAGTGAATTGTTGAGACGAATCTCCCAGAATAAAATCAACCTGTTTGGTGTCTTCGGCCGGCTTGAACTTGAGCAGGGGGTCAGACTCCGTAGTAGGCTTTTTGAGGGAGGTCATATCTGCCGGGTCAACATTGGCTGTGTAGAATTTCAACTCTTCTGCTGCACAGGCCGACTCGGCATAAGATGCATCTCCCTCCTCGCACTCAAGAGCGAGTTTTCGGTTGCCGTGAACTGTGATGGTGCCTACTAGCCTAGGCATCTTCAGCTTGAGATATACATAACAAGGCCGTGCCATGAAACGAGCGTAAGCCGGCCGCCCGAAGAGGACATGATAAGGGCTTTTGATCTTGACCACCTCAAACGTCAGGGACTCACATCTATAATTGAGCTCCATGCCAAAAGCAATGTCTCGCTTGATTCGCCCAATTGGATACGCTGACTTACAAGGAACAATCCCGTGAAAAACTGTAGAAGAGGGAAACAGCTGTTTCTCTGATAGGTTCATCTGTCTGAACGTGCCATAATATAAGATGTTGATGCTGCTTCCACCGTCCATGAGTACCTTCGTGAGCTTCTAACCCCCAACTTGAGGTGCTACCACCAGAGCGAGGCCACCTGGATTATCAACCCGGGGTGGATGGTCGTCTCTGCTCCAAGTTATTGGTTGTTCTGACCAGTTTAAGTATGCGGGAACTGTCGGCTCCACCATATGGACGGCTCTCTGTTGAAGCTTGCGGTCACGCTTACATGTGCTAATCATGAACACATGGTACTGTCCGCTATTCAACTGTTTAGGATTGTTCTGAAAACCGGACTGATTGCCCTGCTGACTGCCTTGCCCAGAACGTTGATGTCCACCGCCGTCATTACCAGAACTCTGGAAACCAGCCCCCGAGCCGCCTGATCCCTGGAAACCAGGAAGTGCGAAGCCTCCAGATGAGCCAGCTCCTGGAAGCCGGTCCCAGAGCGGCCAGCGCCGGGTTGACCCGGGTGTCCGCCACTACCACCTCCGTGGTGGCTCTGATGAGCTTGATTGCGAAACTCCTGCATGATGAAGCAGTTTTCCCATGAGTGACTGGCCAGCTTGTCCGGGAAACTATGCTTGGGAGAAGGGCCTTTGAGTGCTTCCTCATAATTGCGAGGTTTGTTCCCATTGTAAGATCTGCCAGAGTTATTATTCCACCGCTGACCCTTGAAGCCAGTATTGGTGTTAGCAACAAAATCTGATCCTCCCTCCGGATGCCTGTGCTTACCGTTATGGACTTGATTACCATTGCTTCCGTTGTGACCTGATGTGTGCTGTCGCTACTGGTTGCCCTTGCCGCCACCATTTTTCTTGCCCTTGCCCGACTTGTCGTCGTCTGAGTTAGGGTCCTTTGTGCTGTCTGACTCAGCGTACCTCATAAGGACATCCATGAGGTCTCCCATATCTTGAACTTTTCGCTTGAGGCGCCCAAGCTTCTGAACCAGAGGCTGGAAGTGATAGTTTTTCTCCAAAATTAAGACAGCCTGGGCAGCTGTTATACTGTCAGAAGAGTGAATGATCTCCGCGACCCGACGAGACCAGTGATGGGTGATGACTGTGATCTGCGTGGGGTTTTCCGTTAAGAGGAACAGGTAATCGCAGCACAATGCGGGTAAGTATTTCCCTCAGTTATGAAACCAAGGTTTATCGAACCAATAAGAATACCAATCCTCAACCGTCTTCAGCGGCTGCACAGAAAAGAACAAACAACTTGCACCCAACGCGGGCAAGAGGGTTGTCAATCCCCTTGATCTTGTTATTTGCAAGCAAATGAGGTGTGTAGATAATTGTAAATTGCAAAATAAATTAAAAGGTAAATAATGGTAGCAAGGTAATAGTAGCGTTTGTAAATATATAAGTGAATAGACCCGGGGGCCGTAGTGTTCCCTAGTGGCATCTCTCATGGCAAAGGCATACGGTGGGTAAACAAATTACTGTTGGGCAATTGATAGAAAAGCGAATAATTATGCGATGTTCACGGCAATGATCATGTGTATATAGGCATCACATCCATAAGCAAATAGGCCGACTCCTGCCTGCACCTATTACTATTACTCCACTTCAAGAGCGCTTCTATGCTTGCCTCTCTACGTATTAAGTAAAAACAGAGTAATGCTTGGAGAACAATGACATGATGTAGACAAAGTAAAAACAGAGTAATCCTTTCAAGAATTTATCACGCTCCAGCAGAGAACAAAAAATTGTGCACTGGAGGCGAAAGTTTCTGTTTTTGCACAACATCAATCATACTCATCAAATAATTATCCCAAAGCCTTTACATGGCACAAACACTAATTAAAACATAAAAACATAATCATTACAGAGGCAACAATCATGTTAACACAAAAGAACAATAGGTATTGGGTTGTCTCCCAACAAGCTCTTTCTTTTTAGCCATTAAGATAGGCTTGTGAAAATAATGATGCTCACATGAAAGATAATAATTGAAACACAAAGAGAGCATCATGTAGCATAAGAGAAACACATTTAAGTCTAACATACTTCCTATGCATAGGCATTTTATAGGAAAACAAATTCTCAAGACAAGTGAAATCAAGCATATGCAAATAAGAAGAGTGAAGCATTATTAATTTCAACACAAAGAGAGGTAAGTGAGTAACATGAAAGTTTCTATAACCATATTTGCCTCTCTCATAATAATCACATGTAGGATCATATTCAAATTCAACAATATAGCTATTATATAAAATATTTTCTCCATGATCCACATGCACAAGAGTTTTAAAATCTTCTAAGATAGTGGGATTAACATTAACTAAGGTCATGATCTCTCCAAACCCACTTTTATCAACATTGCAAATATTATTAGCAATAGTAGATTCAACATGAAGCTCAGAATTATCAAGATCAAAAGAATTATCACGATCATCACCCCAATCATGATCATTAGCATAATTGATATTCATAGCATTTATACTAACAAAATTGCAATCATGCTTTTCATTCAAGGAACTATCATGAATCACTTTATAAATTTCTTTTAACACTTCATCACAATTTTTAGATTCACGATTTTCAAGCAAGACCTCATAAACATAATCTAGTGCACTCTCACTAGCAATTAGTTCAACATAATCGGGTCTTTTGAAAAGATTAGCAAGTGGATGAGGATCCATTTATCTTAATTTTTCCTTTTTACTTTCTGTTTTGGAATGACAAAGATAGAGATAACATAGCTAGGCAAGTAAACTAGCAAACGACGAAGTAAACTAGTGACAAGCAAAGATAAATATTTTTGTATTTTTGATTTTTATGAGACAAACTAAATATAACAGCAAATAAAAAGAAGAATAAGTGAATGAAAATTTGTGCGGAGTTACTTGATAGTTGGTGATGGTATTCCCCGGCAACGGCGCTAGAAATCCTTCCTGATGACTGTGATTTGCGTTGGTTTTCCATGAAGAGGAACGGGTTATCGCAGCACAATGCTGGTAAGTATTTCCCTCAGATATGAAACCAAAGTTTATCGAACCAATAGGAATACCAATCCTCAACCGTCTTCAGCGGGTGCACACAAAAGAACAAACAACTTGCACCCAACGCGGGCAAGAGGGTTGGCAATCCCCTTGATCTCGTTATTTGCAAGCAAATGAGGTGTGTAGATAATTGTAAATTGCAAAATAAATTATAAGGTAAATAATGGCAGCAAGGTAATAGTAGCGTTTGTAAATATATAAGTGAATAGACCCGGGGGCCGTAGTGTTCCCTAGTGGCATCTCTCATGGCAAAGGCATACGGTGGGTAAACAAATTACTGTTGGGCAATTGATAGAAAAGCGAATAATTATGCGATGTTCACGGCAATAATCATGTGTATATAGGCATCACGTCCATAAGCAAATAGGCCGACTCCTGCCTGCACCTATTACTATTACTCCACTTCAAGAGCGCTTCTATGCTTGCCTCTCTAGGTATTAAGTAAAAACAGAGTAATGCTTGGAGAACAATGATATGATGTAGACAAAGTAAAGTCAATTAATATGAATAAACCCCATCGTTTTATCCTTAGTAGCAGCAACACAAAGACGCATCTTGTCCCTTTCTGTCACTGGGATATAGAAATTCGCCAGGTTGAACCTACTACAATGCACCACTCCCACTGAAGAAATATTAATCTAGTTGGCCAAACTATCTCAATAGATCGGAGAGCATTACGAAGCTATGATGATCATACAAATAAGAATCATAATGATCAGAGGTGACTCAAATAATTTTCAAAAATAATCTGAACATAAACCCACAATTCATCGGATCCCAACAAATACACCATACAAAGGGATTACATCGGATAGATCAAAGCGAAGATGCGATGAACATTGTATTGAAGATCATATGAGAGAGAGATTGCCATCTAGGTACTGCCTACGGACCCGTAGGTCTGTGGTGAACTACTCACACATCATGGTGAGGGCAGCAAGGTTGATGTAGAGGCCCGTCGTGATTGATCTCCGCTTCGGCAGATTGCCGGAACGGAGTTATAGATGGCCTCCCGTCGGAACAGAGACTTGCGGCGGCGGAAAAAGTGTTTCGGGAGCGCTTCTAGGGTTTTTGGAATATATGTGAATTTTTAGGCCAGAGAACGACGTCGGGAGGGGCTCCAGGGGGCAACAAGCTATCTGGCCGCGCCTCCCCTAGGGCACGGCCAGATGGCTTGTGGGGCCCTGGTGCACCTCCTGGCCCTCCTTCAATGCTTGCAGTGCTTCATATTGTCCAGAAAAAATATATTAAAGTTTCGCGACATTTGGACTTCATTTGACAGGGCAAACCTGCAAAGCAAAAAACACACAGAAAACAACAACTGGCACTGGGCACTGGGTTAATAGGTTAGTGCTCAAAAATATTATAAATTGGTAAACAAATTCCCAAAAAGTATCCTAGAATGATAATATATCAACATGGAACAATCAAAAATTATAGATACGTTGGAGACGTATGAATGGGCAGATTCATCCTCACGTTGGATATAATGTTGTAGATCAATAATCATCATTGGACGTTTGCAGGTTCACTAAAAGTTTTTGATGAAGCGATCCGTAAACTCTGCCCAAGTATTGATTGAATTAGGTGGCAGATTTTTCAGCCATGTGCGAGACGGTCCTTCCAGCATCATGGTCAGATACTTAGCGCAGAGGGCATCACTGACATCCAGCATGTCCATAGCTATCTCATAGCTCTCTATCCACGCAGCCGGCTCGAGGTCAGCCGTGTAGTTCAGAACTTTGCGAGGGCCTTTGAAATCCTTGGGCATACGCTAATTGCGCAGAGCCGGCGCGAGACACAGCATGCCAATAGTTCTGGTGCTTAAACCCGCCCCGGTAGAAACTGGTTGGGGTGTGGAGTGTGGCACATAACCTGCCGCTGCTGTTGCCACTTCAGCCTCTCGCGCGGCTCAAGCCGCATTGACGATCGCCTATGCGTCTGATACTGCTGGCCGGGTTGGGGAATTTTGGTCACGCTGCCTATGTCCACTACTGGAGACTGTAGGGGACTCCACATGATGGCCCCTGCCGCGGCTTTGGTAAGGGGTAGAGTGAACCTGGTCCCGGTTGTAGGAGTACTGCGCCTGTTGGGTGACCGCGGTCTTCAACATCTCAGTGCTGTTCCTGGCCTCAATCTCAATTGGGGTGTTTCCTGTGATTGGGGGCGCATCCAGATTGCGAGTCACCGCCAGCATATTGTCCACAGGGTTGGAAAAGTGACCCACCGGTGTCTGAAAATGATGAGGTGGCGACTGAGCCGGCGGTGGATGGGCCAGCTCGTGCTGCTGAGCCGGCTGACGAGGCTGGTCCACCCATGGCTGCCCGGTCCCTGGTGTATGCTGTGGTGTGCTGAACAGGCGCGCCGGCTCGAAATTAGGGGGCAGGCGGCTTGCATGCCTCCTCCGATGAACTGCCTCTAACGCGTCCCGACATAGACTTAGCTGCCAGGCCTCCGCCTTCAGCCGTTCGGCCTCATTATGGATGTGACCCTGTAACTCCGCCTTGCGAACGTTTTCGCCATCGATTTCCTCCTGAACTTTAGTCATCTACCCGCGAAGCGAGGTCAATTCCATGTTACGTTCCGCCTGGTTCTCCGCGGTTACAGGCGCCTCCAAGAGTGTCGTCATCTCGGCCATCAAGCCGGTGATAGCCTGAGCTGGCGTTTTATCCAGACCTGCCACGCCCGGTGCCGACGTGCCAGTGCCGGCTGTCATGCCAGCCGCTGTAGAGTCGAGGGCTGCCGTTGTCCCCGCCATGAAGACGGCGGCTCGACGAGGCGGCTCCTGGAACTCTGGAGCGATCTCACCATCGGAGTAGCCCCCAAGCCCACCATCGAAGAGTGGGAGGATTGACTCGGTATCACCAATAGACGACTCGCCATAGTAGTAGACGAGGGTATCCCTGCTGATCACGGAATCGTTTGCAAGGTCGACTCCCTGAGTGAAGCCAACGGAGACGTAATCCCGGCCAGCTCGAGCCCGGCCAGGTTGGATGCGCCGAGCTGGCTCGACGGTGTTGGTGCTGATGTCCGGCTCGGCCCCTGACTCGCCGATATTGCCAATGAAGACGTGGATCTTGCCAAAGCGGACCCGATATCCGTACTCGATTGAGTCGGCCTCGGGGTCCCAGCCTGCATCATCGATGTAGAGCTTGCCGCGACGACTCTTGGTTATCCGGCCGATCGCATATCCCTCGATCTCTGGGAGAGCTCCCTCCAAGAACTCAACACCACCGTGGACTAGCTCCACGGTGGGCGCCAACTATCATGGTTTTGTCACGGCAGATGTCCTAGCAAGAGGACTAACTCTGGGAGCCATCGCAACTGGGTGGTCGTTTGGATGGGGTTGATCGGGAACGAGAGACAAGGGTTTACCCAGGTTCGGCCCCTCCGATGGAGGTAAAAGCCTACGTCCTGCTTTGTGTATTATTAATGATGATGATCTCAATTACAAGTGTGCGGAATCGCTAACCTAGCTCTCGAGGGTTTCTTACTTGATCTCTCTGCCTCAGGGGCTCCCCTTTATATATAGGTTGAGGCTTTGACGTTACAATAGAATACGGGTCATAATATGACCCATGACCTAGTCTACTTCTGCTTGTCTTATCTTCCAAGCAAGGGAAATTCCTTATGACTCCCTCCGTGAGCCGGCCCACCAAGTACTGGCCCATGAGCTGACCTTCTTTGATGAGCCGCCTCTTGGGCTTTGAGCTTCAGGGCTTCCGTGGCCCATACATTGATCCTGGGCATGAGCCGCCACTTGACAGCCGGGTCATATCCTGACCGGGTCATATCTTGGGTATATCCCCAATAGAAGCCATTGAAGTGGTCGAGCATGCCTATTATTTTTTATGCCGGGGACCACCCAGATCGTGTTTCTGGTGTCGGTAGTTTGCCATTGTTGGTCTCACCAATGATTCGCAACATCAAGGTATCAAAGATGCTAGTTGATGCTGGCGCTGGTCTTAACTTGATGTCTCCAGCAGTGATCAAGAAAATGCAAATCTCCTATAAGGACCTCCAAGAAACAGGAACGTTTCAAGGAGTGAACCCGGGAAGGACCAAGCCCAAGGGACAAATTACCTTGCCGGTCACATTTGGTGACCCCCTCAATTTCTGAACAGAGAAGGTTGTGTTCGATGTTGTTGATCTGCCAGTGCCCTACAATGGTATTTTGGGTCGACCTGCCTTGGCCAAGTTCATGGCGGCATCCCACTATGCCTACAACATCTTGAAGATGCCATGGCCTCAGGAGGTGATCACAGTCCACTCAAACAAGAAAGATGCAGTTGTTTGTGTCACCAAGATGTACAAGGAAGCAGTTGTTGTGACTGCCGGCAAATATCCAGCCGGCAAGTCTCCAGCCGGCACTAGCAAGACCACCAGGAAGCGCGTTTCAGAACGTAGCACGCCCGAAGGAAGTGGTGTTGCCGGTAAAAAACCAGCCGACACCGCCAAGACCTCCAGGAAGCGCACTACAGAATGCAGCACGCCCGAAGAGAGCAATGAGTCACCTACCATGAAGAGCCAGAAAGCCATCAAGGATTCTCCGCTGAGCAAGCAAGTTTCTACAAAGGCAGATGGTTCTAGCGCCTTCACTATGGGCGCCAACCTTTCTGCTAAATAGAAAGCGAGCTCATCACTTTCCTGTGGGCGAAGGTCGATGTATTTGCATGGCAACCGTTTGACATCCCCGGTGTTCCCAGGGAAGTGATTGAGCACCACCTTGCGGTCTGCTCGGAAGCAAGACCCATCAAGCAGAAGGCCAGAAAGCAAGCCTTGGACTGCCAAGAATTCATTATGCAGGAAGTTCAGAAGCTAAAACAAGCTGGTTTTGTGAAATAAGTTCTCCATCCTATGTTGCTAGCAAATCCTGTTGTTGTACCAAAATCTACTGGAAAGTTGAGACTTTGTATTGATTTTAATGATATCAATAAAGCTTGTCCCAAAGATCCCTTTCCATTACCGCGAATTGATCAAATTGTTGACTCCACTACCGGCTGTGATCTCCTCTCTTTTCTCGATGCCTACTCTGGATATCATCAGATATTTATGGCTTGAAAAGATGAGGAGAAAACTGCATTCATCACCCCATGTGGCATGTATTGCTACATACATATGCCTTTCGGGTTGAAAAGTGCTGGTGCCACATTCCAAAGAGCGGTTCAAATTGATTTTGGTCCGTAGCTCCACAAAAATGTGGAAGCTTACACGGACGACATTGTGGTTAAGACGAAATACCAATCAACCCTCATCCAAGACTTGGAGGAAACATTTGCAAATCTACGGAAGATGAATCTGAAGCTCAACCCCGAGAAGTGCGTATTTGGTGGTCCATCCGGCAAGCTTCTCACGTTCTTTGTGTCTCACAATGGAATTGAAGCCAATCCCGACAAGATCAAAGCAATTGAGAAGATTCAAGCACCAAAGCGCATCAAGAATGTACGCCGCCTGACCGACTGAATTGCTGCTTTGGGAAGGTTTATTTCCAAGTCAGCTGAGTGCACCCTGCCGTTCTTCAAAATTTTAAACAAATCCGGTCCCATTCAGTGGACGCCGGAAGTAGAGGCGGCACTCCAAGACTTGAAGAGATACCTCTCATCTCCTCCAGTGCTAGTTGCGCCAAAGCCGCGAGAGAAGTTGTTGTTATATAGAGCAGCAACTAATGAAGTGGAAAGTGCTGCATTAGTTGCTGAAAGGGAGGCAGAGGAAGAAATGCCGGAAGCAGCAATGCCAGACACCGACAAGCTGGGGTGCACACCGGCAGGACCAGATGCCGACAACCTAGAATCTACTCTGGCAACAGTACAATAGAAAAAGAAGATGGTGTAGCGCCCAGTATACTTCATGAGTACTCTTTTGCAGAGGGCCAGATCCAGGTAGTTAGGAGTGCAAAAGATACAATTTGGTCTACTGATGGCCTCCCACAAGCTGCGCCACTACTTTCAAGCACATCCAATTATCGTCGTCACTTCCGTTCCACTCAAGCGCATTCTAAAGAATCCATAAGCAACCGGCAGGATAGTGGAGTGGGCTTTGGAGCTGTCAGGTTTTGATCTGTCATTTGAAAGCACTTCAACAATCCAGAGCAGAGCCTTGGCGGAATTCATTGCAGAATGGAGTCCAACACCAGACGAAGAAGTAGAAGCAACTTATCTTCCAAGCAAGGAAGACCCGGAAGACTTGATAATGTATTTTGATGGTGCTTTATCACTTCAAGGTGATGGAGCCAGTGTGCTTGTTGTTTCACCTACCGAAGAGCACCTCAAGTATGTTATTCAAATGTCATTCCCAGGGAGAAAGCTACCAACAATATTGATGAATATGGAGGACTGCTTGCCGGCCTTCCCATAGCAATTCATTTGGGGATTAAAAGATTGATAATCAGAGGAGATTCTCAGCTGGTGGTCAGGCAAATCAACAAGAACTATCAGATCCCGTAGATGCAAGCTTACGTCTAGGAGGTCAGAAAGGTGTAAATCTACTTTGACGGATTACCAACGGAGCATGTCCCCCGTGCTCAGAACAACATTGCTGATGATCTGTCGAAGCATGCCACCAAGAAGCTACCCGTGGAACCGGGAACTTTCGTGCACCGACTGACTCAACCCTCCATTACACCATCAACGCGACCAACAAAGAAATGGAAGATCTGCTCCGACAAGGTTTTCCCGGCAAATTCTTCAGAAGATGCCAAGAAGGCCAGTTCCGGCAATGCGCCGAATCTTATCGGCAAACAGCAGACTCCGACAACACCAGAAACTCTTGCCGTTGAGCCCTAGGTTCCGACAAGTTCATCTGTTTCTGATGTAGAGCTACAATCTCTCGAAGAAGCAGAAGAGCCATTAGTCCTTGTCGTCAAGCTATTGGCTCCGGCATGGGTACAGCAGCTTGTTCAATACCTCCAGAAGGGAGAACTTCTCGGAAAGCAAGAAGAAGCTAAGAGAGTAGCCCGTTAGTCAAGTATGTACATGCTCATCGATGGTGTGCTGTACAGAAGACGACCAAATGGTGTGAAATTGAAGTGTCTATCACGGGAAGAAGGGCAAGCGCTGTTGGTAGAAATTCATGAAGGAATGTGTGGCTCTCACATTGGGTCATGCATACTTGTCGGCAAAGCTTTCCGGCAAGGATTTTATTGGGCGACAGCCCTTCAAGACACAACAGCAGTGGTAACTACTTGCACAGCTTGTCAGTTCCACGCAAAGAACATCCATCAGCCGGCACAAGCTTTCCAAACCATTCCTCTTTCCTGGCCCTTCGCGGTCTGGGGGATAGACATTGTCGACCCATTTCCCCGTGCATTCGGGGGACTTTGAGTATTTGTACGTTGCCATCGGCAAATTCACAAAGTGGCCTGAGGTGGAGCTAGTCAGGAAGGTGATAGCACAATCAACTATCAAGTTCTTCCGGGGGTTGGTTGCTCGTTTCGGGGTCCCTAACAGGATCATCACCGACAACGGCAACTAGTTCATGAGCAGCGCTTTCACAGAATATTGTCAAGGGCTTGGCAGCAAAATTTGCTATGCATCAGTTTCTCACCCGAGAATCAATGGGCAAGCAGAGAGGGCCAATGCTGAAGTGCTGCGGGGCTCAAGACCAGAACTTTTTATAAGTTGCACAAGTGTGGACGACGCTGGGCTGATGAAGTGCTTGCTCTTCTTTGGTCACTCAGAACGACACCAAATAGAGCGACAGGAGAAACACCCTTCTCCCTAGCCTATGGTGCAGAAGCGGTGCTCCCCACAGAACTTGCATATGTTTCTCCTCGAGTTAAAGCTTATGAAGAAGAAGCACAACAAGAGATGCGGCAAGATGACGTCAATCTTCTGGAGGAGAACTGTTCCCGGACTGCGATACTTGCAGCACGATACCAGCAAGCTTTCCGCCACTACCAAAGCCGCAAGGTTCATGCCCGGGAGCTCAAGGAAGGTGACCTTGTTCTTCGAAGGATACAATCCTCGAAGGGAACAAACAGGTTGACACCAAAGTGGGAAGGCCCGTACCGGGTAGTTCAAGTCACTAGACCTGGATCAGCCGGCTAGAGACCGAAGATGGAATTCCAGTGCAAAATTCATGGAATGTTGAGAATCTTCGCAAGTTCTACCCGTAAGGCATGGTTGCTGGGGCTGCTGGCAACCACTTTTGTACAAGTTGGCCTTTGTGTCATGTAATCTTTTGTACAAAGCTGGGCGCAGATCCCGTGCATAGTAAACAAAGCTAAGTACTTCACAACCTTTGTAATATGTGCATTTCAGTCATGTATATTATGTGCAAATTTATCTTGTGAATGTGGTCTTTGCAAATAGTCACTAATGTGCCGTCACTATCCTAGCCGGTTCGCCATTTCTTCTCTCTTTCTTAAAGGCAGAGAAGCCCCTTCGCGCGCAAGTTCCCGGGGGGAGGGGGGTAGAGGTGTAGACTACTGAAATGGCATTCAAGGAAGCGATGGGTACTCACTAGACAAGATGAACAGCAGAGAAAGCTAAGTTGCAGAACTTCAAAAAATTTCTTGCTGTTTTAGCTTTATTCCTTGAACGATTTTGTCTTTATTTATAAACCTGCACGTGACGGAGCCTTCTCGTGGCAAGTAACGCTCCTAGTTGTTTCGAGTCCGCTCAACAACATAGGCAGTTGTGCTAAAACCGGGAAGGTAAATCTTTCCGGAAAGCGGCCTTACCGGCAAGCCGCTAAGGACCAGTTCCTCAAACGTTGCCGGCTAGAGTGTGCGTGCCAGGAAGTTATCCGGCAAGCATGGGGTACAAAGTATATACAAAGGCAAATTTACTCAAGGACGAAGCAAACATTCATTCAAGCAAGAAATACGTATCATACATATGGCAAGAGATGGCTAATTAAAGGAGGTTGTTTTCCTTACACATGCCATTACAGCAACAGGAAAACAAAAAAGCCTTCAATGTCTCTGGAAGCCTTCTACCCGGCTGCACTTGTCGGCGACCTTGTTGGCAATTGGAGTTACAGCTTACCGGGCTGCCTCCAGTTCGGCGTTCTCAGGGCTCTTCTTGAAGATATTCTGCAGATCAGCATTGGGATTACAATACAAGACCTTGCTGAGTAGCCTCAGAGTCATGTTGCACAGAAGAATTTTCGCTTCGCCGGCAAAAGATTTTGTGCGATTGGTGTGGTAGGCATCCAGCTCCATAATGAGCCCTTCTAGGAAAATGCATAGAGTGGGATTACTGGGCAGGCTGGCATCTGCGCTGAGCTCCAAAGCTTGCAGTCCCATTGCCACCATTTGAGTACTGACGCGCTCGGCTGTGCTGGCAAGGTTGGGGGTCCAGCCGGCAAAAGATATCTCCTCCCAGGCCAAGTTCTGCTCTGTTGCTCCTTGAAGGCGTTTGGCCTCCTCCAAGTTTGTGTCAAGGTTCTCTTATCGGTATAGGCACGCTCAAGTTTGTTCTCCAGACTGGCAAGTTTGCTCTGCAAGTCAGTCTTGGCACTGGCAAGAGTTTGGAGTTCGCTGTTCTTGGATGACAGGGAGGTTTGAAGTTCTGCCAGCAGAGCCATGTCCTTCTGAACTGATTCCTTGAGAGCAGCAATCTCTTTGTTTTTGCCGGTAAGTTCACCTTCAAGCTGCTTCACTTGAGAATCCCAATTGGCCTTTGCGGTGTTGGCAGCTTGTATAGCATCAAGGGCCTCTTTGCGCTTCCCGGCATGTTCTGTGACCTGCGCTTGGAGGGCTTCGCTATGCTTCTGTTGAAGATCTTCAGTTCGCTTAGCCAGCAGAGTTTGGATACATCCTTGGCGCGAATAATATTAGCCAGCTTTTCTTCCCGGGCTATAAGATCTTATTCCAGGCTATCAAGCTAAACCTTGCGCTGAGTCAGCTCGCTGTCGGTCTTCTCGGCCTTCTTGGCGGCCTCAGCTTGTGCCATCTCAGCTGTTTCCTTCTCAAAAATGAAGGATTCTTTGTCTGCAGCAAGCTAGATCTCACAATCTTTGATGTCCTGGACCTTCTCAGCGTTCCAAGATTGCGCATCGTCAACCCTCTACAAGAGCACTTGCTCTGCTGTCTCAACATTGCGGGCACGACACTGCAATTTCTCCCAGCACCTGCTGAAGTGTTGCTGCACCTCCTTGATGCTGCCCTCCATGGACTGCAAGAAATGGTAGTCAGCAGCGTCGTCGTCAGCATCATGCTCCTCTTCAGGGGTCGTGGTTGGAGGAATGATAACTTCATCATCCACCTTCCCAAGTTCATGCTCTCCGGCACTAGATGTGCCGGGAACATCAACTCCTCTTCACGGGCTCGAGAGCCTTAGGGACTCGCCTGCCAGAGGGGCCTCAGGTGTGGTCAGATGATCGCTAGTAGCTGGCGCAACTTCGTCAGTTGCTCCCATCTCCACATATGTGCCAAGTCCTGCCGTCTCTAGAGCAGGAGAGCTGCCGACAGCCTTGGCGCTCTTCTCAGCTAAGTCAGTGGCAGCCTTTGCGGCCTCCTCTGCGGCACCCTTTGTGGCCTCCTCAGCGGCATCAGTAGTTGCCCTTGTTTCTGGAGGAGTTGGTCCTGTGGAGGAGAAGATAGAAGGAAAATATTCAATATCAAATCAAGAAATCAACTCAAGAAAAACAAATTTGGCAAGAATGATGAAGCGTTTGCATGAACAAAAACTTGCCTGTCCAGGTCTGTTGAGGGGATGGCACTTCCACTCTGGCAGCGTTAGTTGCCGTCGCTTGGTCCCTCGCAACATTCGTTGCCGGCACGTCCTCAATGCGGACAGCTTCCTCGCGAACTTCTTCGTGGGAAGGATTCCCGAGAACCTCTTCGGTAGTAGTTCTTCCCAGTGGATAGCTTCTCGGTGAGGCAGTTGCCGGAGGCATGTCCTGGGAATCCACTTCCCGGGTTTCTGCTTCCCGGCGATCAGTGTCTGTCTCCTCATCAACATCAATCACCGGAGTGTCGCTTGCAACACTTGCCAATGGAAATTGAACGACTGGTTCATTCGGTAGATTGCCTTCAGTGGCTTGCGGCGGTGCTGAGCTATCTCCGACGCCCATGACTGGATCGCACGCCTCACCAGTCCTTGCCATCTTCTGGGGCCGGTGCATCAGGGCGTCCACATCCCTGCAGACCAAGAAACGATAAGACATCAGATTTATGATGAAAAGCATCAATATAAATAAAAGAGTAGAAGAAGAGCTGGGGGATTACTCCTCCTCGTCGAGGCCAGAGATGTCCCAATGAGCCTGGCTTCTGGAACCAGAAGTTTCTACTGAACGAGAAGGTACCCGGGCGCGTTTCGCTGCCGGTGGAATTGGTGATCAGGAAGCTTCTGTTCTCTGTTGCCGGGGGCCGTAGTGTTCCCTAGTGGCATCTCTCATGGCAAAGGCATACGGTGGGTAAACAAATTACTGTTGGGCAATTGATAGAAAAGCGAATAATTATGCGATGTTCACGGCAATGATCATGTGTATATAGGCATCACGTCCATAAGCAAAAAGGCCGACTCCTGCCTGCACCTATTACTATTACTCCACTTCAAGAGCGCTTCTATGCTTGCCTCTCTACGTATTAAGTAAAAACAGAGTAATGCTTGGAGAACAATGACATGATGTAGACAAAGTAAACTCAATTAATATGAATAAACCCCATCGTTTTATCCTTAGTAGCAGCAACACAAAGACGCATCTTGTCCCTTTCTGTCACTGGGATATAGAAATTCGCCAGGTTGAACCTACTACAACGCACCACTCCCACTGAAGAAATATTAATCTAGTTGGCCAAACTACCTCAATAGATCGGAGAGCATTACGAAGCTATGATGATCATGCAAATAAGAATCATAATAATCAGAGGCGACTCAAATACTTTTCATGAATAATCTGAACATAAACCTACAATTCATCGGATCCCAACAAACACACCATACAAAGGGATTACATCAGATAGATCAAAGCGAAGATGCGATGAACATTGTATTGAATATCATATGAGAGAGAGATTGCCATCTAGGTACTGCCTACGGACCCGTAGGTCTGTGGTGAACTACTCACACATCATGGTGAGGGCAGCAAGGTTGATGTAGAGGCCCTCCGTGATTGATCTCCCCTCCGGCAGATTGTCGGAACAGAGGTATAGATGGCCTCCCTTTGGAATAGAGACTTGCGGTGGCGGAAAAAGTGTTTCGGGAGTGCTTCTAGGGTTTTTGGAATATATGTGAATTTATAGGCCAGAGAAGGACGTCGGGAGGGGCTCCAGGGGGCCACAAGCTATCTGGCCGCGCCTCCCCCCTAGGGCGCGGCCAGATGGCTTGTGGGGCCCTGGTGCACCTCCTGGCCCTCCTCCGATGCTTGCAGTGCTTCATATTGTCCAGAAAAAAAAAATTAAAGTTTCGCAACATTTGGACTTCGTTTCATAGGGCAAACCTGCAAAGCAAAAAACACGCAGAAAACAGCAACTGGCACTGGGCACTGGGTCAATAGGTTAGTGCTCAAAAATATTATAAATTGGTAAACAAATGCCCAAAAAGTATCCTAGAATGATAATATATCAGCATGGAACAATAAAAAATTATAGATACGTTGGAGACGTATCAAGCATCCCCAAGCTTAATTCCTGCTCGTCCTCGAGTAGGTAAATGATAAAAACAGAATTTTTGATGTGACATGCTATCCATTATGTAATCTCTTGAATGTATGATCATTGAGAAATGAAGAATTAACAAACAGCAACATAATAATATTTATTAAGTATAAGCAACATAATTATTGATTTGCAAAGTATACGATCCTAAAAGAATGTTTACCCCCCATTCATTTTATTATATTAGCAAGGCATGACTCCGTCTTCACCACATAAATACAAATGTTAAGCACCATGGTGTCCAAGTCAGGCAATTGGATCGTACCTTTTCAATATGCATCAACTTTTTATTCTTCACATAATACATGAGCGTGAACCATTGGACATAGCATATAGGTGGAATAGAATATGGTGGTAGGTATCAAAGGGGTTAAAAAGTGGAGAAGATAGTCTCACATCAACTAGGCGTACCAACGAGCTATGGAGATGCTCATCGATAGATGTCAATGCAAGGAGTAGGGATTGCCATGCAAATGATGCACTAGAGCTACAAGTGTATGAAAGCTCAAATGAAGCTAAGTGGGGTGTGCATCTAACTTGCTTGCTCATGAAGACCTAGGGCGTTTGAGGAAGCCCGTCATTGGAATATACAAGCCAAGTTTATTATGATAAGGTAATTCCCACTAGCATATGGCAGTGATAGCATAGGAGACTCTCACTATGAAGAACATGGTGCCACTTTGAGGCACAAGTGTGGTAAAGGATAGTAGCAAAGTCCCTTCTCTCTTTTTCTCTCATTTATTTTTTTATTTATAATTTTTTTATATGGTGGGCTTTTCTCTTTTCTTTTTTTTTGCCTCCTCGATAATATTTTTTTTCTTTTATGGTGGGCTCATTTGGCCTCCCCCATTTTATTTTATTTTTCATCCGGAGTCTCATCCCGACTTGTGGGGGAATCATAGTCTCCATCATCCTTTCCTCATTGGGACAATGCTCTAATAAGGATGATCATCACACTTTTATTTACTTACAACTCAATATGGAGAACTGATAGGAAGATATGACTCTCTGTGAATGCCTCTGGCAGTGTACCAGGATGTGCAATGATCTAGCATGACATGTATCAAAAACATGATGGAAGGTGGCTTTGCCACAAATACTATGTCAGCTTTATATGATCATGCAAAGCAATATGACGATGAACGAACTAGTCATGTGAAGTGACGATGGTATTTGCATGGCAATATATCACAGAATGGCTATGGAAATGACATAATAGGTAGATATGGTGGCTGTTTTGAGGAAGATATAATGAGGCTTATGTGCAACAGAGCGTATCATGTCACGGGGTGTGGATGCACCGGTGAAAGTTGCACCAATCCTCGAGGTGAGAATGGGCTATGCACGGTACCGAAGAGGCTAGCAAATACGAGAAGGTGGAGATGCGTATGTCCATGGTGTCACATTAGTCATAAAGAACTCACATACTTATTGCGAAGTTTTATTAGTTTTATCACACATCAAAGTACTACTCGCATGCCCCGAGGGAAGAGGTTGGTAGGAGTTAACCGCCGCGCGCCCCCGACTCGAAACAACACTAGGATTTTAACGAGGAATAAGAATGCTCACACATCATCACCATGCCTCTTTAATATTTAGATGAACAACAAGTTAACACCCCTTAATCTCGACACTTATATGAATCAACAATTATGGACTTACACCTTTTTCATATTACCACATCAATGTCATTAACTCACAATTTCTCTATATGTGCTACATGATGGTTTTGATTATCATTCATTGAATGCCTATTATTTTTGGACTAGTCTTATGACCCAGGCAAATTACCATCACTATTTATTCAGCTCTCAAACAAATATAAGTGAAGAACGAGAGCATATTATTTCTATAAAATCTACACGCCACCGTGCTCGAAAAGATATAAGTGAAGTACTAGAGCAACTGCCAAGCTCAAAAGATATAAGTGAAGCACATAGAGTATTCTAGCAAATTATAATGAAGGTGAGTCTCTCTCTAATAGGTGTGTCCAGCAAATGATGATTGTGAGAAACTGAAAGTAAAAGCAAACAAAAGCAAATGACGCTCCAAGCAAAACACATATCATGTGATGAATAAAAATGTAGCTCCAAGTGACATACCGATGGTTTGAGACGAAAGAGGGGATGCCTTCCGGGGCATCCCCAAGCTTAGACGCTTGAGTATTCCTTAGAATAATACTTGGGGTGCCTTGGGCATCCCCAAGCTAAGGCTCTTGCTACTCCTTATTCCGTGGTCCATCGTGATCACACTCAAAACTTGAAAACTTCAATCACACAAAACTCAACAAAACTCCGTGAGATCCGTTAGTATAAGAAACATATTGCATACTTTAGGTACTGTTGTAAATTGATTCAAAATTCATATTTGCATAATATGTACTGTATTCTAACTTATCCATGACTTATACCCCCCGATATAATCCATAGCATCATCAAAACAAGCAAACTATGCAGGCAAAACAGAATCTGTTTAAAACAGAACAGTCTGTAGTAATCTGTAAAGATCCCATACTTCTATAACTCTAAAAATTCTGAAAAATTAGGACAACGTGGAGAATTTGTACAGAAATACTGTGTAAAAATTTCAAGAATTTAGGACGCTCCAGCAGAGAACAAAAAATTCTGCACTGGAGGCGAAAGTTTCTGTTTTTGCACAGCATCAGTCATACTCATCAAATAGTTATCCCAAAGGCTTTACTTGGCACAAACACTAATTAAAACATAAAAACATAATAATTACAGAGGCAACAATCATGTTAACCCAAAAGAACAGTAGGTATTGGGTTGTCTCCCAACAAGCTCTTTCTTTTTAGCCATTAAGATAGGCTTGTGAAAATAATGATGCTCACATGAAAGATAATAATTGAAACACAAAGAGAGCATCATGTAGCAAAAGAGAAACACATTTAAGTCTAACATACTTCCTATGCATAGGCATTTTGTAGGAAAACAAATTCTCAAGACAAGTGAAATCAAGCATATGCAAATAAGAAGAGTGAAGCATTAATAATTTCAACACAAAGAGAGGTAAGTGAGTAACATGAAAGTTTGTATAACCATATTTGCCTCTCTCATAATAATCACATGTAGGATCATATTCAAATTCAACAATATAGCTATTCTATAAAATATTTTCTCCATGATCCACATGGACAAGAGTTTTAAAATCTTCTAAGATAGTGGGATTAACATTAACTAAGGTCATGATCTCTCCAAACCCACTTTTATCAACATTGCAAATATTATTAGCAATAGTAGATTCAACATGAAGCTCAGAATTATCAAGATCAAAAGAATTATCACGATCATCACCTCAATCATGATCATTAGCATAATTGATATTCATAGAATTTATACTAACAAAATTGCAATCATGCTTTTCATTCAAGGAACTATCATGAATCACTTTATAAATTTCTTTTAACACTTCATCACAATTTTTAGATTCACGATTTTCAAGCAAGACCTCATAAACATAATCTAGTGCACTCTCACTAGCAATTAGTTCAACATAATCGGGTCTTTTGAAAAGATTAGCAAGTGGATGAGGATCCATTTATCTTAATTTTTCCTTTTTACTTTCTGTTTTGGAATGACAAAGATAGAGATAACATAGCTAGGCAAGTAAACTAGCAAACGACGAAGTAAACTAGTGACAAGCAAAGATAAATATTTTTGTATTTTTGATTTTTATGAGACAAACTAAATATAACAGCAAATAAAAAGAAGAATAAGTGAATGAAAATTTGTGCGGAGTTACTTGATAGTTGGTGATGGTATTCCCCGGCAACGGCGCTAGAAATCCTTCCTGATGACTGTGATCTGCGTTGGTTTTCCATGAAGAGGAACGGGTTATCGCAGCACAATGTGGGTAAGTATTTCCCTCAGATATGAAACCAAAGTTTATCGAACCAATAGGAATACCAATCCTCAACCGTCTTCAGCGGCTGCACACAAAAGAACAAACAACTTGCACCCAACGCGGGCAAGAGGGTTGTCAATCCCCTTGATCTCGTTATTTGCAAGCAAATGAGGTGTGTAGATAATTGTAAATTGCAAAATAAATTATAAGGTAAATAATGGCAGCAAGGTAATAGTAGCGTTTGTAAATATATAAGTGAATACACCCGGGGGCCGTAGTGTTCCCTAGTGGAATCTCTCATGGCAAAGGCATACGGTGGGTAAACAAATTACTGTTGGGCAATTGATAGAAAAGCGAATAATTATGCACACAAAAAAACAAACTACTCACACATCATGGTGAGGGCAGCAAGGTTGATGTAGAGGCCCTCCGTGATTGATCTTCCCTCCAGCAGATTGCCGGAACGGAGGTATAGATGGCCTCCCGTCGGAACAGAAACTTGCGGCGGCGGAGAAAGTGTTTCGGGAGTGCTTCTAGGGTTTTTCGAATATATGTGAATTTATAGGCCAGAGAACGACGTCGGGAGGGGCTCCAGGGGGCCACAAGCTATCTGGCCGCCCCCCCTAGGGCGCGGCCAGATGGCTTGTGGGGCCCTGGTGGACCTCTTGGCCCACCTCCGATGCTTGCAGTGCTTCATATTGTCCAGAAAAAAATATATTAAAGTTTCGCGACATTTGGACTTCGTTTGATAGGGCAAACCTACAAAGCAAAAAACACGTAGAAAACAACAACTGGCACTGGGCACTGGGTCAATAGGTTAGTGCTCAAAAATATTATAAATTGGTAAACAAATGCCCAAAAAGTATCCTAGAATGATAATATATCAGCATGGAACAATCAAAAATTATAGATACATTGGAGACGTATCAATGGGCAGATTCATCCTCACGTTGGATATAATGTTCTAGATCAATAATCATCATTGGACGTTTGCAGGTTCACTAAAAGTTTTTGATGAAGCGATCCTTCAACTCTGCCCAGGTATTGATTGGATTAGGTGGCAGATTTTTCAACCATGTGCGAGCCGGTCCTTCCAGCATCATGGTCAGATACTTAGCGCAGACGGCATCACTGACATCCAGCATGTCCATAGCTATCTCATAGCTCTCTATCCACGCAGCCGGCTCGAGGTCAGCCATGTAGTTCAAAACTTTGCGAGGGCCTTTGAAATCCTTGGGCATACGCTAATTGCGCAAAGCCAGCGCGAGACATAGCATGCCAATAGTTTTGGTGCTTAAACCCGCCCCGGTAGAAACTGGCTGGGGTGTGGAGTGTGGCACATGACCTGCCGCTGCTGCTGCCGCTTCAGCCTCTGGCGCGGCTCGAGCCGCATTGACGATCGCCTGTGCGTCTGATACTGCTGGCTGGGTTGGGGAATTTTGGTCACGCTGCCTACGTCCACTGCTGGAGACTGTAGGGGACTCCACATGACGGCCCCTACCGCGGCTTTGGTAAGGGGTAGAGTGAACCTGGTCCCGGTTGTAGGAGTACTGTGCCTGTTGGGTGACCGCGGTCTTCAACATCTCAATGGTGTTCCTGGCCTCAATCTCAATTGGGGTGTTTCCTGTGATTGGGGGCGCTTCCAGACTGCGAGTCGCCGCCAGCATATTGTCCACAGGGTTGGAAAAGTGACCCACCGGTGTCTGAAAATGATGAGGTGGCGACTGAGCCGGCGGTGGATGGGTCGGCTCGTGCTGCTGAGCCGACTGACGAGGCTGGTCCACCCGTGGCTGCCCGGTCCCTGGCGTATGCTGTGGTGTGCTGAACAGGCACGCCGGCTCGAAATTAGGGGCCAGGCGGCTTGCGTGCCTCCTCCGATGAACCGCCTCTGACGCGTCCCGACATAGACTTAGCTACGAGGCCTCCGCCTTCAGCCGTTCGGCCTCATTATGGTTGTGACCCTGTAACTCTGCCATGCGAACGTTCTCTGCATCGATTTCCTCCTGAACTTTAGTCATCTGCCCATGAAGCCAGGTCAATTCCATGTTACGTTCCGCCTGGTTCTCCGCGGTTACTGGCGCCTCCAAGAGTGTCATCATCTCGGCCATCAAGCCGGCCATAGCCTAAGCTGGCATTCTATCCAGACCTGCCACGCCCGGTGCCGACGTGCCAGTGCCAGCTGTCATGCCAGCCGCTGTAGAGTCGAGGGCTGCCGCTGTCCCCGCCATGAAGACGACGGCTCGACGAGGCGGCTCCTGGAACTCTGTAGCGATCTCACTATCGGAGTAGCCCCCAAGCCCACCATCGAAGAGTGGGAGGATTGACTCGGTATCACCAACCGACGAATCGCCATAGGAGTAGACGAGGTATCCCTGCTGATCACGGAATCGTTTGCAAGGTCGACTCCCTGAGTGAAGCCATAGAAGACGTAATCCCGGCCGGCTCGAGCCCGGCCAGGTTGGATGCGCTGAGCTGGCTCGACGGTGTTGGTGCAGATGTCCGGCTCGGCCCCTGACTCGTCAATTTTGCCAATGAAGACGTGGATCTTGCCAAAGCGGACCCGATATCCGTACTCGATTGAGTCGGCCTCGGGGCCCCAGCCTGCATCATCAATGTAGAGCTTGCCGTGACGACTCTTGGTTATCCGGCCGATCGCATATCCCTCGATCCCTGGGAGAGCTCCCCGCTAGAACTCAACACCACCGTGCACTAGCCCCACGGTGGGCACCAACTATCATGGTTTTGTCACGGCAGATGTCCTAGCAAGAGGACTAAGTCTGGGAGCCATCGCAACTAGGTGGTCGATTGGATGGGGTTGATCGGGAACGAGAGACAAGGGTTTACCTAGGTTCGGCCCCTCCGATGGAGGTAAAAGCCTATGTCCTGCTTTCTGTATTATTAATGATGATGATCTCAATTACAAGTGTGCGGAATCGCTAACCTAGCTCTCGAGGGTTTCTTACTTGATCTCTCTGCCTCAGGGGCTCCCCTTTATATATAGGTTGAGGCTTTGACGTTACAATAGAATCCGGGTCATAATATGACCCGTGACCTAGTCTACTTCTTCTTGTCTTATCTTCCAAGCAAGGGAAATTCCTTATGACTCCCTCCGTGAGCCGGCCCGCCAAGTACTGGTCCACGAGCCGACCTTCTTTGATGAGCCGCCTCTTGGGCTTTGAGCTTCAGGGCTTCCACGGCCCATACAATGATCCTGGGCATGAGCCGCCACTTGACAGTCGGGTCATGTCCTGGCCGGATCATACCGTGGGGTATATCCCCAATAGAAGCCATTGAAGTGGTCGAGCACGCCTATTATTTTTTATGCCAGGGATGACCCAGATCATGTTTCTGGTGTCGGTAGTTTGCCATTGTTGGTCTCACTAATGATTGGCAACATCAAGGTATCAAAGATGCTAGTTGATGGTGGCGCTGGTCTCAACTTGATCTCTCTAGCAGTGATCAAGAAAATGCAAATCTCCTATAAGGACCTCCAAGAAACGGGAACGTTTCAAGGAGTGAACCCGAGAAGGACCAAGCCCAAGGGACAAATTACCTTGCCGGTCACATTTGGTGACCCCCTCAATTTCTCAACAGAGAAGTTTGTGTTCGATGTTGTTGATCTGCCATTGCCCTACAATGGTGTTTTGGATCGACCTGCCTTGGCCAAGTTCATGGCGGCATCCCACTATGCCTACAACATCTTGAAGATGCCATGTCCTCAGGAGGTGATCACAGTCCACTCAAACAAGAAAGATGCAGTTGTTTGTGTCACGAAGATGTACAAGGAAGCAGTTGTTGTGACTATCGGAAAATATCCAGCCGGCAAGTCTCCAGCCGGCACTAGCAAGACCACCGAGAAGCGCGTTTCAGAACAGAACATGCCCGAAGGAAGTGGTGTTGCAGGTAAAAAACCAGCCGACACCGTCAAGACCTCCAGGAAGCGCACTACAGAATGCAGCACGCCCGAATAGAGCAATGAGTCACCTACCATGAAGAGCCAGAAAGCCATCAAGGATTCTCCGCTGAGCAAGCAAGTTTCTGCAAAGGCAGATGGTTCTAGCGCCTTCACTATGGGCGCCAACCTTTCTGCTAAATAGGAAAGCGAGCTCATCACTTTCCTGTGGGCGAATGTCGATGTATTTGCATGGCAACCGTTTGACATCCCCGGTGTTCCCAGGGAAGTGATTGAGCACCACCTTGCGGTCTGCTCGGAAGCAAGACCCATCAAGCAGAAGGCCAGAAAGCAAGCCTTGGACTGCCAAGAATTCATTATAAAGGAAGTTCAGAAGCTAAAACAAGCTGGTTTTGTGAAATAAGTTCTCCATCCTATGTTGTTAGCAAATCCTGTTGTTGTACCAAAATCTACTGGAAAGTTGAGACTTTGTATTGATTTCAATGATATCAATAAAGCTTGTCCCAAAGATCCCTTTCCATTACCGCGAATTGATCAAATTGTTGACTCCACTACCGGCTGTGATCTCCTGTCTTTTCTCGATGCCTACTCTGGATATCATCAGATATTTATGGCTTGAAAAGATGAGGAGAAAACTGCATTCATCACCCCATGTGGCATGTATTGCTACATACATATGCCTTTCGGGTTGAAAAGTGCTGGTGCCACATTCCAAAGAGCGGTTCAAATTGATTTTGGTCCATAGCTCCACAAAAATGTGGAAGCTTACATGGACGACATTGTGGTTAAGACGAAATACCAATCAACCCTCATCCAAGACTTGGAGGAAACATTTGCAAATCTACGGAAGATGAATCTGAAGCTCAACCCCGAGAAGTGCGTATTTGGTGTTCCATCCGGCAAGCTTCTCACGTTCTTTGTGTCTCACAATGGAATTGAAACCAATCCCGACAAGATCAAAGCAATTGAGCAGATTCAAGCACCAAAGCGCATCAAGAATGTACGCCGCCTGACCGACTGAATTGCTGCTTTGGGAAGGTTTATTTCCAAGTCAGCTGAGTGCACCCTGCCGTTCTTCAAAATTTTAAACAAATCCGGTCCCATTCAGTGGACGCCGGAAGTAGAGGCGGCACTCCAAGACTTGAAGAGATACCTCTCATCTCCTCCAGTGCTAGTTGCGCCAAAGCCGCGAGAGAAGTTGTTTTTATATAGAGCAGCAACTAATGAAGTGGAAAGTGCTGCATTAGTTGCTGAAAGGGAGGCAGAGGAAGAAATGCCGGAAGCAGCAATGCCAGACACCGACAAGCTGGGGTGCACACCAGCAGGACCAGATGCCGACAAGCTAGAATCTACTCCGGCAACAGTACAATAGAAAAAGAAGATGGTGTAGCGCCCAGTATACTTCATGAGTACTCTTTTGCAGAGGGCCAGATCCAGGTATTTAGGAGTGCAAAAGATACAATTTGGTCTACTGATGGCCTCCCACAAGCTGCGCCACTACTTTCAAGCACATCCAATTATCGTCGTCACTTCCGTTCCACTCAAGCGCATTCTAAAGAATCCATAAGCAACCGGCAGGATAGTGGAGTGGGCTTTGGAGCTGTCAGGTTTTGATCTGTCATTTGAAAGCACTTCAACAATCCAGAGCAGAGCCTTGGCGGAATTCATTGCAGAATGGACTCCAACGCCAGACGAAGAAGTAGAAGGAACTTATCTTCCCAGCAAGGAAGACCCGGAAGACTGGATAATGTATTTTGATGGTGCTTTATCACTCCAAGGTGCTGGAGCCGGCGTGCTTGTTGTTTCACCTACCGAAGAGCACCTCAAGTATGTTATTCAAATGTGATTCCCAGGGAGAAAGCTACCAACAATATTGATGAATATGAAGGACTGCTTGCCGGCCTTACCATAGCAATTCATTTGGAGACTACAAGATTGGTAATTAGAGGAGATTCTCAGCTGGTGGTTAGGCAAATCAACAAGAACTATCAGACCCATAGATGGAAGCTTACATCTAGGAGGTCAGAAAGCTGGAAAGCTACTTTGACGGATTAGCATTGGAGCATGTCCCCTGTGCTGAGAACAACATTGCTGATGATCTGTCGAAGCATGCCACCAAGAAGCTACCCGTGGAACCGGGAACTTTCGTGCACCGACTGACTCAACCCTCCGTTACACCATCAACGCGACCAACAAAAAATGGAAGATCTGCTCCGACAAGGTTTTCCCGGCAAATTCTTCAGAAGATGCCGAGAAGGCCACTTCCGACAACGAGCCGAATCTTACCGGCAAACAGCAGACTCCGACAACACCAGAAACTCTTGCCGTTGAGCCCCAGGTTCCGACAAGTTCATCTGTTTCTGCTGTAGAGCTACAAGCTCTGGCAGAAGCAGAAGAGCCATTAGTCCTTGTCGTCAAGCTATTGGCTCCGGCATGGGTGCAGCAGCTTGTTCAATACCTCCAGAAGAAAGAACTTCCTGGAAAGCAAGAAGAAGCTAAGAGAGTAGCCCGTCAGTCAAGTATGTACATGCTCATCGATGGTGTTCTGTACAGAAGACGACCAAATGGTGTGAAATTGAAGTGTATATCACGGGAAGAAGGGCAAGCGCTGTTGGTAGAAATTCATGAAGGAATGTGTGGCTCTCACATTGGGTCATGCACGCTTGTCGGCAAAGCTTTCCGGCAAGGATTTTATTGGGCGACAGCCCTTCAAGACACAACAGCTGTGGTAACTACTTGCACAGCTTGTCAGTTCCATGCAAAGAACATCGATCAGCCGGCACAAGCTTTCCAAACCATTCCCCTTTCCTGGCCCTTCACGGTCTGGGGGCTAGACATTGTCGACCCATTTCCCCGTGCATTCGGGGGCTTTGAGTATTTGTACGTTGCAATCGGCAAATTCACAAAGTGGCCTGAGGTGGAGCTAGTCAGGAAGGTGACAGCACAATCAGCTATCAAGTTCTTCCGGGGGTTGGTTACTCGTTTCGGGGTCCCTAACAGGATCATCACCGATAACGGCACCCAGTTCATGAGCAGCGCTTTCACAGAATATTGTCAAGGGCTTGGAAGCAAAATTTGCTATGCATCAGTTGCTCACCCGAGAATCAATGGGCAAGCAGAGAGGGCCAATGCTGAAGTGCTGCGGGGCTCAAGACCAGAACTTTTTATAAGTTGCACAAGTGTGGACGACGCTGGGCTGATGAAGTGCTTGCTATTCTTTGGTCACTCAGAACGACACCAAATAGAGTGACAGGAGAAACACCCTTCTCCCTAGCCTATGGTGCAGAAGCGGTGCTCCCCACAGAACTTGCATATGTTTCTCCTCGAGTTCAAGCTTATGAAGAAGAAGCACAACAAGAGATGCGGCAAGATGACGTCAATCTTCTGGAGGAGAACTGTTCCCGGACCGCGATACTTGCAGCACGATACCAGCAAGCTTTCCGCCGCTACCATAGCTACATGGTTCATGCCCGGGAGCTCAAGGAAGGTGACCTTGTTCTTCGAAGTATACAATCCTCGAAGGGAACAAACAAGTTGACACCAAAGTGGGAAGGCCCGTACCGGGTAGTTCAAGTCACTAGACCTGGATCAGCCGGGTAAAGACCGAAGATGGAATTCCAGTGCAAAATTCATGGAATGTTCAGAATCTTCGCAAGTTCTACCCGTAAGGCGTGGTTGCTGCGCCTGCTGGCAACCACTTTTGTACAAGTTGGCCTTTGTGGCATGTAATCCTTTGTACAAAGCTGGGCGCAGATCCCGTGCATAGTAAACAAAGCTAAGTACTTCACAACCTTTGTAATATGTGCATTTCAGTCATGTATATTATGTGCAAATTTATCTTGTGAATGTGGTCTTTGCAAATAGTCACTAATGTGCCGTCAGCATCCTAGCCGGTTCGCCATTTCTTCTCTCTTTCTTAAAGGCAGAGAAGCTCCTTCGTGCGCAAGTTCCCGGGGGGCGGGGGTAGAGGTGTAGACTACTGAAATGGCATTCAAGGAAGCGATGGGTAGTCACTAGACAAGATGAACAACAGAGAAAGCTAAGTTGCAGAACTTCGAAATTTTTCTTGCTGTTTTAGCTTTATTCCTTGAACGATTTTGTCTTTATTTATAAAACTGCACGGGGCAACTAATGCTCCTAGTTGTTTCGAGTCCGCTCAACAACATAGGCAGTTGTGCTAAAACCGGGAAGGTAAATCTTTCCGGAAAGGGGCCTTACCGGCAAGCCGCTAAGGACCAATTCCTCAAACGTTGCCGGCTAGAGTGTGCGTGCCAGGAAGTTATCCAGCAAGCATGGGGTACAAAGTATATACAATGGCAAATTTACTCAAGGACGAAGCAAAGATTCATTCAAGCAAGAAATACGTATCATACATATGGCAAGAGCTGGCTAATTAAAGGAGGTTGTTTTCCTTACACATGCCATTATAGCAACAGGCAAACAAAAAAAGCCTTCAATGTTTCTGGAAGCCTTCTACCCGGCTGCACTTGTCGGCGACCTTGTCGGCAATTGTTGTTACAGCTTACCGGGCTGCCTCCAGTTCGACGTTCTCGGGGCTCTTCTTGAAGATATTCTGCAGATCAGCATTGGGATTACAATACAAGACCTTGCCGAGCAGCCTCAGAGTCATGTTGCGCAGAAGAATTTTGGCTTCGCCGGCAAAAGATTTTGTGCGATTGGTGTGGTAGGCGTCCAGCTCCATAATGAGCCCTTCAAGGAAGAGGCATAGAGTGGGATTCCTAGGTAGGCTGTCGTCTGTGCTGAGCTCCAAAGCTTGCAGTCGCATTGCCACCATTTGAGTACTGACGCGCTCGGCTGTGCTGGCAAGGTTGGCGGTCCAGCCGGCAAAAGATATCTCCTCCCAGGCCAAGTTCTGCTCTGTTGCTCCTTGAAGGCGTTTGGCCTCCTTCAAGTTTGTGTCAAGGTTCTCTTATCGGTATAGGCACGCTCAAGTGTGTTCTCCAGACTGGCAAGTTTGCTCTGCAAGTCAGTCTTGGCACTGGCAAGAGTTTGGATTTCGCTGTTCTTGGATGACAGGGAGGTTTGAAGTTCTGCCAGCAGAGCCATGTCCTTCTGAACTGATTCCTTGAGAGCATCAATCTCTTTGTTTTTGCTAGTAAGTTCACCTTCAAGCTGCTGCACTTGAGAATCCCAATTGGCCTTTGCGGTGTTGGCTGCTTGTACAGCATCAAGGGCCTCTTTGAGCTTCCCGGCATGTTCTGTGACCTGCGCTTGGAGGGCTTCGCTATGCTTCTGTTGAAGCTCTTCAGTTCGCTTAGCCAGCAGAGTTTGGATACATCCTTGGTGCGAATAATATTAGCCAGCTTTTCTTCCCGGGCTATAAGATCTTATTCCAGGCTATCAAGCAAAACCTTGCGCTAAGTCAGCTCGCTGTCGGTCTTGGCGGCCTTCTTGGCGGCCTCAGCTTGTGCCATCTCAGCTGCTTCCTTCTCCAAAATGAAAGATTCTTTGTCTGCAGCAAGCTGGATCTCACAATCTTTGATGTCCTGGACCTTCTTAGCGTACCAAGATTGCGCATCATCAACCCTTTGTAAGAGCACTTGCTCTGCTGTCTCAACATTGCGGGCATGACGCTACAATTTCTCCCAGCGCCTGCTGAAGTGTTGCTGCACCTCCTTGAAGCCGCCCTCCATGGACTGCAAGAATTGGTAGTCAGCAGCGTCGTCGTCAGCATCATGCTCCTCTTTAGTGGTCGTGGTTGGAGGGATGATAACTTCATCATCCACCTTCCCAAGTTCATGCTCTCCGGCACTAGATGTGCCGGGAACATCAACTCCTCTTCATGGGCTCGAGAGCCTTAGGGACTCGCCTGCCAGAGGGGCCTCAGGTGTGGTCAGATGATCGTCAGCAGCTGGCGCGGCATCGTCAGTTGCTCCCATCTCCACATCTGTGCCAAGTCCCGCCATCTCTAGAGCAGGAGAGCTGCCGACAGCCTTGGCGCTCTTCTCAGCTAAGTCAGTGGCAGCCTTTGCGGCCTCCTCTGTGGCACCCTTTGTGGCCTCCTCAGCGGCATCAGTAGTTGCCCTTGTTTCTGGAGGAGTTGGTCCTGCGGAGGAGAAGATAGAAGGAAAAGATTCAATACCAAATCAAGAAATCAACTCAAGAAAAACAAATTTGGCAAGAATGATGAAGCGTTTGCATGAACAAAAATATGACTGTGCAGGTCTGTTGAGGGGATGGTACTTCCCCTCTGGCAGCGTTAGGTGCCGTCGCTTGGTCCCTCGCAACATTCGTTGCCGGCACGTCCTCAATGCGGACAGCTTCCTCGTGAACTTCTTCGTGGGAAGGATTCCCGAGAACCTCTTTGGTAGTAGTTCTTCCCAGTGGATAGCTTCTCGGTGAGGCAGTTGCCGGAGGCATGTCCTGGGAATCCACTTCCCGGGTTTCTGCTTCCCGGCGATCAGTGTCTGTCTCCTCATCAACATCAATCACCGGAGTGTCGCTTGCAAAACTTGCCAATGGAAATTGAACGACTGGTTCATTCGGTAGATTGCCTTCAGTGGCTTGCGGCGGTGCTGAGCTATCTCCGACGCCCACGACTAGATCGCATGCCTCGCCAGCCCTTGCCATCTTCTGGGGCCGGCGCATCAGGGCGTCCACATCCCTGCAAGACCAAGAAACGACAAGACATCAGATTTATGATGAAAATCATCAATATAAATAAAAGAGTAGAAGAAGAGCTGGGGGTTACTCCTCCTCTTCCTCCTCGTCGAGGCTAGAGATGTCCCAGTGAGCCTGGCTTCTGGAACCAAAAGTTTCTGCTGAACGAGAAGGTACCCGGGCGCATTTCGCTGCCGTTGGAATTGGTGGTCGGGAAGCTTCTGTTCTCTGTTGCCGAGAAGTCCTTACCACAGTCTCTACTGCCGGCCGAGACTGTTGCCGGAGAACTTCAATTTCAGCCTCCGTTGCTGATGGAGGCTGATCCCGGGGAGCTTCTACTTCGCCTTCTGTACTGGCAGGCTCATCTCTAGTCCGCACGTTGCGTTGTCACCTCTGAGTAGCTGTCTTTGAAGTCTTGGGCTTCTTGGTTGTCGGCTGGGAAGACCCGGCACCACATGCGGCTTTTACCTTTTTAGCCATCTCTTCGGCCCTCTTAGCAATGCACTCAAACTCATGATCTTTGGTGTCGTGGATCAAATTGGCCTCCTCCCTTTCTAGGATCTCTACTAGCTCCTCGAACCACTTATCTTCAACATCTTCTGGAGGAGGCTGCCACATGCCAAGAATTCCTTGTGCGTTGCAGTCCAGCATCATGGCCAGGATGGAATCCTTGGCGGTATTGTTGCATAGCGGGAGCACCATTTCCGGCAACTTGTGCTCACAGCCCTTGTTGAAAACCTTACGGATGATGTAATCATGCTCCATCACCGTGAAATTATTGGCAAGGCCAGGACGAAGCCGCATGGTGTCTGCAGCACATTTGTACTCCCAAGTTCGCCGGGCCCTGAGCTGCAGCGGAGCTATCCAGTGCCATATGAAATATGCATCAACCATCTCGATGGTGAGACCGGCAGCATGGAGATCCTCTATCCGGCGCAGAGCGATGCCGAAATCATCATCCCATGGGCCCACATCTGACCATCGGGGGCTCCTTGTGAGTTTGGTGGTTGCTGTCTTGCAATAATCTGGGAAATCCACCTGCTTGATCCAGCACCACTCAGACCTCCACTCCGGCCACTTGATGTGCCAGTTCCCCTCAAGATACTCGTCCTTTCTGGCAGTTCTCAAGATCCAAGTCACACTGCCGGAGATGGAGTCTGCCTCATGCCGCGGCGAGTAGAAGTGGCGGAACAGCTGCACATTTGGCACAATCCCTACAAAGTTCTCACAGAGATGAGGAAATACGTACATGCAGGTGATGGCATTTGGATTAAAATCTAGGAGCCGGAACCCATACATCCACATCAGCTCATCAAAGAATTCAGAGAAAGGGGGAACCAATCCGCAATACAAATATGCAGCAAAAAGTGCAAATTTATCCTCTCCGGCGGGGCTGGTTGCGGGCAGTACCTCGATGGTGTCATGGTCCTTTGTCTTCACCGGCCAGAAGCATGAATACCTCTCTATGAGCTCGTTAGACATCAGCGTCGGCGGGAAGAGGCGCAGTCCCTCCGCATCTGCGCCCCTTGGCCTTCTCTGATTTCTCTGCTTTCTTGTCGGCTCCGGTCCTCGTCTTCGGAGCCATGGCGGAAGGCGGAAGATTTGTGGAGGATCACGGCGGAGTAGCGCAAAGGGTTGCAGCGGCGGCAAGAGGAAGACGAAAGCAGCAGCAGCAAGGGGAAGGAAGGAATGGGACAGTGAATTGAGCACCGTCCCTAATGCTGCCCTTTTCATGGGGAAGGCGCGGGGGCTGGCTCTTCACCGCGCCGAACGTGGCACACCTTTTCAGGCGCACAAACCCCACTTCACCCTGTTCCATCACCCACGATCTCGCATTAAATGCGGAGATCCGTTACCACAGCAACGGTAACAAAGTAATTAATAGCTGTCATTATTCACCATGTGTTTGCCTGTGCGTGTTATTGGGCCTAGCCCATACAAGCACTGTGCAAGCGCGTCTAGCCCAGGCCCAGGGGCTCCTGTCGGTGTAGTTAACAAAGGGTGTTCACTCCCCTAACTACGCACCAGCAAATAGCAGCCTCCACACGCCAGGAAGCATACCTTCCCAGGAACAAGCACTTTACGCTTGCCGGCAAGGACAGAGCCGGCAAGCCAAGCCCCTCGCCACCACTCCACGACAACAATTTATCGACAGATGGCGGGCATGCAGGTGAGTCAGTAGAAGCTGTCGAGCTGTATGGCACTCCACCGACAAAAAATACCTTTATTGACACCCGCCCAATTGCGTGTCAAGGTAATAAGAGGTAGATGAGCTAAGCGGTGCAGATGGGACATGATTTCTCCCTCGCATCCAGCGTAGCATGACACTTAACAACGCATAAATGCTTTTGTCCTATGCCGTCAGGATTAGGTATGACAACACTGTAGCTCTCAATCAACTTTACAACCACTCTAATGCCACTGTTGGTGACCCCTTGAACTATAAAAGGAGGCCCAAGGCGACCATTAGAGGGGATCACACCTTTGTCCATTTGCACCAGCTAGTGGCACCCTCCTGCACCTTGCCGGCAAGGGCTGCACTTGCTTGTAATAGGACTTAACCAATTAATCCACCAAAGCAGGAGTAGGGTTTTACGCATTCGTGTGGCCCGAACCTGGGTAAAAGACTTGTGTGCTGATTGTGGTTGATTGCTGCTCTTTGTGTGTTGCGACGCCCACCACCGAGCTTGGGAAGGAGCCTATCTCTGGCTCCACAGATTGTCGTATGCCGACAGAGAGGGTGTGTTTTGTCCCTTTTCTACTCCGAGGCCTCGGCTTTCCCATCCACCCCTTCCTCAGGGGTCTTCTACACTTTTATGGGATCCAACTCCACCACCTCATGCCGGGCTCCATCCTCCACATTGCTTGCTTCGTCGCTTTATGCGAAGCCTTCCTCGGCTGCGAGGCCCACTTTGTTTTGTGGTGCAAGTACTTCTGCTTGGTTCTACGTTCCAAGGATGGCAACATGTTCGAATGTGGAGGGGCCGAGGTGTGCAGAATAGCCGGGGCCGGTTACCTCATCGGCTCCCCTAAAGAGGATTATGAGACTTGACAGGGCGATTGGTTCTATATCGCCGACGTGCCGCTGGAAGGCCCTCTTCGGCAAGGACTCACGTCCTTCTCGCTTACTCCTCCAACGAAGCAATATAACTGGTGTCCGAGGACCCATTCCCGAGACGGAAGACCCGAGGTGGCAAGGTTGGCAGCGCAGGTATCCCGCGTCGGCCACCATGGGCTCACTTTGATAAAGCTGATGGCGGTGGCCCTTGCCCGAGGAGTCCAACCTCTTCAGCAACATGTCCATCCTTTGTGGCAGTATAACGGGTCCAATGATTCGACCCGAGCAATTCGATGCGGCTTCGAGAGTCGCGATGTCCTCGGATCGGCACTAGAAAGCCTATTCAAGGGGCAAAAGGCCGACCGTGTGAAGGAGCCGCTGTTCGATGGCTTTGCCAGCTATAAACCCATCAAAGCAGTGAGTCGTCTTATCCGAGATTTTTATTTTTTCGAACAAGGTATATATCTTCCTGGTCAGCTTTATAATCTTTCTGAACAGGGTTGGAAGAGATGGGTTGAAACCGTGAGCTCCCGTGCGCCTCAGCCCGAGGACTATTCTGGTGAAGAGGACCTCGGCTTGTCCGAGGATACCCATGCCAATCTCATCTTTAAGGATGGGATTTTTTACTAGGAGGGTATCGACGGTATCTAAGTTGCCATCATCTTCGACCGTGTGGGATTGCCGCCTCTTGTGGTTAACCCGGCCAGCGTTCAGCGCCCGGCCTCACGGAAGTGGGCAGCCTTGAGCATGGTTTCAAACACGGGTGCCCGTGCCCCAGCCCCGAGGCGCCAACGATCCAAGCATTCAAGGCGAGCCTCGGCCCAAGAAGACGGTGGCACAAGAGCTACCGTTCTCTGTTCCATAAGCGCAACCTTCCCATGGTTTTTAAGAAGATTTCTCTTTACCATCAAGTGGCTGGGTCAATTTTATTTTTAATTTGCAGACCTCCTCCAGCTTCTAATACGCCTGCGCCGGAGGCCTCAGGGCTGCCCGCATTGAATCCTACGGTAGCACCCGATCCATCAGCAGCTCGCCACGCAGCTCCTTCCCTACCCGCAACTTCTGAGGAGCCTCAAGATGCTCCCCAGCCAGCATCCTCGGAAGTACACTCTACGACTGAATCAGAGGTCGAGAGCATGATGTGCCACCGAGGAAGGAAAGCATCACTCATGAATCCTATATTTACCGATCAGTAATTCAATGCCCTTCGATTGGTGGATGGGCATATTGGCGCTGCTCGAATGGCACTCAAGGAGGTCGCCTATATATTCGGGAATGATCTAAAGGTAATGGAACATGAAAAAACTTAGTTATTTCCATACCCAGTAGCCCTCGGGTGTGTATGCCGATGAACTGTTCGGCTACATGAGACTGTGACATTATATTTGTCTATTCTGCCGAGGTAGCAAACAAGCTTTTATAACGCGTCCAAAAACGCAAAGTCCAGTAGCCCCCGAGCCCTTGGCTGTGTAACAATACCTGGCAAGGGGGTCGACGCAACCCCTCCTCTGTGTCTGCTCATAAGTTGGAAATAGCGTGAAATCCAGTAGCCCCTGTTGGGCAATAAGCCGCGGCGATGCATCGGACGCGTCGGGCGCGCGTATGGGTGCGCGCCGGACGAGTTGGACGCGTCGGGTCCGCGGCGGGTCGCGTGCGTGCGTGGGTAGCGTTTGGGCGTGCGTGTGCATGTACACGGGACGCGTTGTAGTAGGCCTGGTCTGTTGGCGAGCCGTGCGGGGAGCTCGTGCACGATCTGTTGGAGGCCCGCCGTGAGCTGCGCGTTGGAGCGCGTCGTTGCCGCGAGCAAGGCGGGCGGATCGTGGGCGCGAGGAGCAGGAGCGTGGGTTCGTGCCCGGTCGCTGGCCCTGGGTATAAACCCGCACGGCGACGTTGTAACAGGTGTGCGGCTCGAGTTGTTGCTCGAGGGAAAAATATACGAGGCCGTTCGCACGGCGGTGTATGAGCACCGGAAACCTCCTGTGTCCATCTTTCTCCTTCTTCCCTTGATCGTTTGAGCGAAGGTACAGAGAGAGAGAGCTCCGGTGAGCTGTAGGCGAGGGCTAGGACAAGGTAGACACCAACAATTGGCATCAGAGCGTCGGGTTCGGAGGAGCATTGTGAATGCATTCTTGATGTGGTCATGGGAGGCCATGAAAGTAAAATTGGTGCATTCCACACCTTTAATGGAGTGGTTGCATAAGAAAGTGGACAGTGTGGCACAATGTATCTCGATCGAGGCCGCGGATGGACCGGATCGATGCTACGAGAAGGAAGCAAGTGTAGAACAACATCACATAAATGTTTTGTGTGTCAACTAGATCCACCATAAGACAAACAAAGTGAAAGGTATCATGTGCTACCCCTTTGGATGGATGTCTTGGGGGGTAGACCGTCCGAGAACTGTTTATTGGTTCTTTTTACGCCTAAAATGGGAAAACACACAAATTTTTGGCCAAACTTTTGAGCATTGTGCATGCATTCTTGATGTGGTCATGGGAGGCCATGAAAGTAAAATTGGTGCATTCAACACCTTTAATGGAGTGGTTGCATAAGAAAGGGGACAGTGTGGCACTAAGTATCTCGACCGAGGCCGCGGATGGACCGGATCGATGCTACGAGAGGGAAGCAAGTGTAGAACAACAGCACATGAATGTTTTGTGTGTCAAATAGATCCACCCTAAGACAAACAAAGTGGAAGGTATCCTGTGCTACCCCTTTGAATGGATGTCTAGGGGGGTAGACCGTCCGAGAACTATTTTTTTGTTCTTTTTAGGCCCAAAAATGGGAAAACACTTGAATTTTTGCCCAAAACTTTGAGCATTATGCATGCATTCTTGATGTGGTCATGGGAGGCCATGAAAGTAAAATTGGTGCATTCCACACCTTTAATGGAGTGGTTGCATAAGAAAGTGGACAGTGTGGCACTAAGTATCTCGACCGAGGCCGCGGATGGACCGGATCGATGCTACAAAAGGGAAGCAAGTGTAGAACAACAACACATGAATGTTTTGTGTGTCAAATAGATCCACCCTAAGACAAACAAAGTGGAAGGTATCATGTGCTACCCCTTTGGATTGTTGTCTAGGGGGGGTAGACCGTCCGAGAACTGTTTATTTGTTCTTTTTAGGCCCAAAAATGGGAAAACACTCGAATTTTTGACCAAAATATTTGAGCATTGTGCATGCATTCTTGATGTGGTCATGGGAGGCCATGAAAGTAAAATTGGTGCATTCCACGCCTTTAATGGAGTGGTTGCATAAGAAAGTCGATAGTGTGGCAATAAGTATCTCGATCGAGGCTTCGGATGGACCGGATCGATGCTACGAGAGGGAAGCAAGTGTAGAACAACAACACATAAATGTTTTGTGTGTCAACTAGATCCACCCTAAGACAAACAAAGTGGAAGGTATCATGTGCTACCCCTTTGAATGGATGTCTAGGGGGTAGACCGTCCGAGAACTGTTTATTGGTTCTTTTTAGGCCCAAAAATGGGAAAACACACAAATTTTTGGCCAAACTTTTGAGCATTGCAGATGCATTCTTGATGTGGTCATGGGAGTCCATGAAAGTAAAATTGGTGCATTCCACACCTTTAATGGAGTGGTTGCATAAGAAAGTGGACAGTGTGGCACTAAGTATCTCGACCGAGGCCGCGGATGGACCGGATCGATGCTACGAGAGGGAAGCAAGTGTAGAACAACAGCACATGAATGTTTTGTGTGTCAACTAGATCCACCCTAAGACAAACAAAGTGGAAGGTATCATGTGCTACCCCTTTGGATGGATGTCTAGGGGGGTAGACCGTCCGAGAACTGTTTATTTGTTATTTTTAGGCCCAAAAATGTGAAAACACTCGAATTTTTGACCAAAATATTTGAGCATTGTGCATGCATTCTTGATGTGGTCATGGGAGGCCATGAAAGTAAAATTGGTGTATTCCACACATTTAATGGAGTGGTTGCATAAGAAAGTGGACAGTGTGGCACAATGTATCTCGATCGAGGCCGCGGATGGACCGGATCGATGCTACGAGAAGGAAGCAAGTGTAGAACAACATCACATAAATGTTTTGTGTGTCAACTAGATCCACCATAAGACAAACAAAGTGGAAGGTATCTTGTGCTACCCCTTTGGATGGATGTCTTGGGGGGTAGACCGTCCGAGAACTGATTATTGGTTCTTTTTAGGCCCAAAAATGGGAAAACACACAAATTTTTGGCCAAACTTTTGAGCATTGTGCATGCATTCTTGATGTGGTCATGGGAGGCCATGAAAGTAAAATTGGTGCATTCAACACCTTTAATGGAGTGGTTGCATAAGAAAGTGGACAGTGTGGCACAATGTATCTCGATCGAGGCCGCGGATGGACCGGATCGATGCTACGAGAAGGAAGCAAGTGTAGAACAACATCACATAAATGTTTTGTGTGTCAACTAGATCCACCATAAGACAAACAAAGTGGAAGGTATCATGTGCTACCCCTTTGGATGGATGTCTTGGGGGGTAGACCGTCCGAGAACTGTTTATTGGTTCTTTTTACGCCTAAAAATGGGAAAACACACAAATTTTTGGCCAAACTTTTGAGCATTGTGCATGCATTCTTGATGTGGTCATGGGAGGCCATGAAAGTAAAATTGGTGCATTCAACACCTTTAATGGAGTGGTTGCATAAGAAAGGGGACAGTGTGGCACTAAGTATCTCGACCGAGGCCGCGGATGGACCGGATCGATGCTACGAGAGGGAAGCAAGTGTAGAACAACAGCACATGAATGTTTTGTGTGTCAAATAGATCCACCCTAAGACAAACAAAGTGGAAGGTATCCTGTGCTACCCCTTTGAATGGATGTCTAGGGGGGTAGACCGTCCGAGAACTATTTTTTTGTTCTTTTTAGGCCCAAAAATGGGAAAACACTTGAATTTTTGCCCAAAACTTTGAGCATTATGCATGCATTCTTGATGTGGTCATGGGAGGCCATGAAAGTAAAATTGGTGCATTCCACACCTTTAATGGAGTGGTTGCATAAGAAAGTGGACAGTGTGGCACTAAGTATCTCGACCGAGGCCGCGGATGGACCGGATCGATGCTACAAAAGGGAAGCAAGTGTAGAACAACAACACATGAATGTTTTGTGTGTCAAATAGATCCACCCTAAGACAAACAAAGTGGAAGGTATCATGTGCTACCCCTTTGGATTGATGTCTAGGGGGGTAGACCGTCCGAGAACTGTTTATTTGTTCTTTTTAGGCCCAAAAATGGGAAAACACTCGAATTTTTGACCAAAATATTTGAGCATTGTGCATGCATTCTTGATGTGGTCATGGGAGGCCATGAAAGTAAAATTGGTGCATTCCACGCCTTTAATGGAGTGGTTGCATAAGAAAGTCGATAGTGTGGCAATAAGTATCTCGATCGAGGCTTCGGATGGACCGGATCGATGCTACGAGAGGGAAGCAAGTGTAGAACAACAACACATAAATGTTTTGTGTGTCAACTAGATCCACCCTAAGACAAACAAAGTGGAAGGTATCATGTGCTACCCCTTTGAATGGATGTCTAGGGGGTAGACCGTCCGAGAACTGTTTATTGGTTCTTTTTAGGCCCAAAAATGGGAAAACACACAAATTTTTGGCCAAACTTTTGAGCATTGCAGATGCATTCTTGATGTGGTCATGGGAGTCCATGAAAGTAAAATTGGTGCATTCCACACCTTTAATGGAGTGGTTGCATAAGAAAGTGGACAGTGTGGCACTAAGTATCTCCACCGAGGCCGCGGATGGACCGGATCGATGCTACGAGAGGGAAGCAAGTGTAGAACAACAGCACATGAATGTTTTGTGTGTCAACTAGATCCACCCTAAGACAAACAAAGTGGAAGGTATCATGTGCTACCCCTTTGGATGGATGTCTAGGGGGGTAGACCGTCCGAGAACTGTTTATTTGTTCTTTTTAGGCCCAAAAATGTGAAAACACTCGAATTTTTGACCAAAATATTTGAGCATTGTGCATGCATTCTTGATGTGGTCATGGGAGGCCATGAAAGTAAAATTGGTGTATTCCACACATTTAATGGAGTGGTTGCATAAGAAAGTGGACAGTGTGGCACAATGTATCTCGATCGAGGCCGCGGATGGACCGGATCGATGCTACGAGAAGGAAGCAAGTGTAGAACAACATCACATAAATGTTTTGTGTGTCAACTAGATCCACCATAAGACAAACAAAGTGGAAGGTATCTTGTGCTACCCCTTTGGATGGATGTCTTGGGGGGTAGACCGTCCGAGAACTGATTATTGGTTCTTTTTAGGCCCAAAAATGGGAAAACACACAAATTTTTGGCCAAACTTTTGAGCATTGTGCATGCATTCTTGATGTGGTCATGGGAGGCCATGAAAGTAAAATTGGTGCATTCCACACCTTTAATGGAGTGGTTGCATAAGAAAGTGGACAGTGTGGCACAATGTATCTCGATCGAGGCCGCGGATGGACCGGATCGATGCTACGAGAAGGAAGCAAGTGTAGAACAACATCACATAAATGTTTTGTGTGTCAACTAGATCCACCATAAGACAAACAAAGTGGAAGGTATCATGTGCTACCCCTTTGGATGGATGTCTTGGGGGGTAGACCGTCCGAGAACTGTTTATTGGTTCTTTTTACGCCTAAAAATGGGAAAACACACAAATTTTTGGCCAAACTTTTGAGCATTGTGCATGCATTCTTGATGTGGTCATGGGAGGCCATGAAAGTAAAATTGGTGCATTCCACACCTTTAATGGAGTGGTTGCATAAGAAAGGGGACAGTGTGGCACTAAGTATCTCGACCGAGGCCGCGGATGGACCGGATCGATGCTACGAGAGGGAAGCAAATGTAGAACAACAGCACATGAATGTTTTGTGTGTCAAATAGATCCACCCTAAGACAAACAAAGTGGAAGGTATCCTGTGCTACCCCTTTGAATGGATGTCTAGGGGGGTAGACCGTCCGAGAACTATTTTTTTGTTCTTTTTAGGCTCAAAAATGGGAAAACACTTGAATTTTTGCCCAAAACTTTGAGCATTATGCATGCATTCTTGATGTGGTCATGGGAGGCCATGAAAGTAAAATTGGTGCATTCCACACCTTTAATGGAGTGGTTGCATAAGAAAGTGGACAGTGTGGCACTAAGTATCTCGACCGAGGCCGCGGATGGACCGGATCGATGCTACAAAAGGGAAGCAAGTGTAGAACAACAACACATGAATGTTTTGTGTGTCAAATAGATCCACCCTAAGACAAACAAAGTGGAAGGTATCATGTGCTACCCCTTTGGATTGATGTCTAGGGGGGGTAGACCGTCCGAGAACTGTTTATTTGTTCTTTTTAGGCCCAAAAATGGGAAAACACTCGAATTTTTGACCAAAATATTTGAGCATTGTGCATGCATTCTTGATGTGGTCATGGGAGGCCATGAAAGTAAAATTGGTGCATTCCACGCCTTTAATGGAGTGGTTGCATAAGAAAGTCGATAGTGTGGCAATAAGTATCTCGATCGAGGCTTCGGATGGACCGGATCGATGCTACGAGAGGGAAGCAAGTGTAGAACAACAACACATAAATGTTTTGTGTGTCAACTAGATCCACCATAAGACAAACAAAGTGGAAGGTATCATGTGCTACCCCTTTGAATGGATGTCTAGGGGGTAGACCGTCCGAGAACTGTTTATTGGTTCTTTTTAGGCCCAAAAATGGGAAAACACACAAATTTTTGGCCAAACTTTTGAGCATTGCAGATGCATTCTTGATGTGGTCATGGGAGTCCATGAAAGTAAAATTGGTGCATTCCACACCTTTAATGGAGTGGTTGAATAAGAAAGTGGACAGTGTGGCACTAAGTATCTAGACCGAGGCCGCGGATGGACCGGATCGATGCTACGAGAGGGAAGCAAGTGTAGAACAACAGCACATGAATGTTTTGTGTGTCAACTAGATCCACCCTAAGACAAACAAAGTGGAAGGTATCATGTGCTACCCCTTTGGATGGATGTCTAGGGGGGTAGACCGTCCGAGAACTGTTTATTTGTTCTTTTTAGGCCCAAAAATGTGAAAACACTCGAATTTTTGACCAAAATATTTGAGCATTGTGCATGCATTCTTGATGTGGTCATGGGAGGCCATGAAAGTAAAATTGGTGTATTCCACACATTTAATGGAGTGGTTGCATAAGAAAGTGGACAGTGTGGCACAATGTATCTCGATCGAGGCCGCGGATGGACCGGATCGATGCTACGAGAAGGAAGCAAGTGTAGAACAACATCACATAAATGTTTTGTGTGTCAACTAGATCCACCATAAGACAAACAAAGTGGAAGGTATCTTGTGCTACCCCTTTGGATGGATGTCTTGGGGGGTAGACCGTCCGATAACTGATTATTGGTTCTTTTTAGGCCCAAAAATGGGAAAACACACAATTTTTTGGCCAAACTTTTGAGCATTGTGCATGCATTCTTGATGTGGTCATGGGAGGCCATGAAAGTAAAATTGGTGCATTCCACACCTTTAATGGAGTGGTTGCATAAGAAAGGGGACAGTGTGGCACTAAGTATCTCGACCGAGGCCGCGGATGGACCGGATCGATGCTCCGAAAGGGAAGCAAGTGTAGAACAACAACACATGAATGTTTTGTGTGTCAAATAGATCCACCCTAAGACAAACAAAGTGGAAGGTATCATGTGCTACCCCTTTGGATGGATGTCTAGGGGGGTAGACCGTCCGAGAACTGTTTATTTGTTCTTTTTAGTCCCAAAAATGGGAAAACACTCGAATTTTAGCCCAAAACTTTGAGCATTGTGCATGCATTCTTGATGTGTTCATGGGAGGCCATGAAAGTAAAATTGGTGCATTCCACACCTTTAATGGCGTGGTTGCATAAGAAAGTGGACAGTGTGGCACTAAGTATCTCGACCGAGGCCGCGGATGGACCGGATCGATGCTACTAGAGGGAAGCAAGTGTAGAACAACAACACATGAATGTTTTGTGTGTCAAATAGATCCACCTTAAGACGAACAAAGTGGAAGGTATCATGTGCTACCCCTTTGGATGGATGTCTAGGGGGGTAGACCGTCCGAGAACTGTTTATTTGTTCTTTTTAGGCCCAAAAATGGGAAAACACTCGAATTTTTGACCAAAATATTTGAGCATTGTGCATGCATTCTTGATGTCGTCATGGGAGGCCATGAAAGTAAAATTGGTGCATTCGACACCTTTAATGGAGTGGTTGCATAAGAAAGTGGACAGTGTGGCACTAAGTATCTCGATCGAGGCCGCGGATGGACCGGATCGATGCTACGAGAGGGAAGTTAGTGTAGAACAACATCACATAAATGTTTTGTGTGTCAACTACATCCACCATAAGACAAACAAAGTGGAAGGTATCATGTGCTAGCCCTTTGGATGGTTGTCTAGGGGGGTAGACTGTCCGAGAACTGTTTATTGGTTCTTTTTAGGCCCAAAAATGGGAAAACACACAAATTTTTGGCCAAACTTTTGAGCATTGTGCATGCATTCTTGATGTGGTCATGGGAGGCCATGAAAGTAAAATTGGTGCATTCCACACCTTTAATGAAGTTGTTGCACAAGAAAGTGGACAGTGTGGCACTAAGTATCTCGACCGAGGCCGCGGATGGACCAGATCGATGCTACAAGAGGGAAGCAAGTGTAGAACAACAGCACATGAATGTTTTGTGTGTCAAATAGATCCACCCTAAGACAAACAAAGTGACAGGTATCATGTGCTACCCCTTTGGATGGATGTCTAGGGGGGTAGACCGTTAGAGACTATTTATTTGTACTTTTTAGGCCCAAAAATGGGAAAACACTCGAATATTTGCCCAAAACTTTCAGCATTGTGCATGCATCCTTTATGTGGTCATGGGAGGCCATGAAAGTAAAATTGGTGCATTCCACGCCTTTAATGGAGTGGTTGCATAAGAAAGTGGACAGTGTTGCACTAAGTATCTCGACCGAGGCCGTGGATGGACCGGATCGATGCTACGAGAGGGAAGCAAGTGTAGAAGAACATCACATGAATGTTTTGTGTGTCAAATAGATCCACCCTAAGACAAACAAAGTGGAAGGTATCGTGTGCTACCCCTTTGAATGGATATCTAGGGGGGTAGACCGTCCGAAAACTATTTATTTGTTCTTTTTAGGCCCAAAAATGGGAAAACACTTGAATTTTTGCCCAAAACTTTGAGCATTATGCATGCATTCTTGATGTGGTCATGGGAGGCCATGAAAGTAAAATTGGTGCATTCCACACCTTTAATGGAGTGGTTGCATAAGAAAGTGGACAGTGTGGCACTAAGTATCTCGACCGAGGCCGCGGATGGACCGGATTGATGCTACGAAAGGGAAGCAAGTGTAGAACAACAACACATGAATGTTTTGTGTGTCAAATAGATCCACCTTAAGACAAACAAAGTGGAAGGTATCATGTGCTACCCCTTTGGATGGATGTCTAGGGGGGTAGACCGTCAGAGACTGTTTATTTGTTCTTTTTAGGCCCAAAAATGGGAAAACACTCGAATTTTTGCCCAAAACTTTCATCATTGTGCATGCATTCTTCATGTGGTCATGGGAGGCCATGAAAGTAAAATTGGTGCATTCCACGCCTTTAATGGAGTGGTTGCATAAGAAAGTCGATAGTGTGGCAATAAGTATCTCGATCGAGGCTTCGGATGGACCGGATCGATGCTACGAGAGGGAAGCAAGTGTAGAACAACAACACATAAATGTTTTGTGTGTCAACTAGATCCACCCTAAGACAAACAAAGTGGAAGGTATCATGTGCTACCACTTTGAATGGCTGTCTAGGGGGTAGACCGTCCGAGAACTGTTTATTGGTTCTTTTTAGGCCCAAAAATGGGAAAACACACAAATTTTTGGCCAAACTTTTGAGCATTGCAGATGCATTCTTGATGTGGTCATGGGAGTCCATGAAAGTAAAATTGGTGCATTCCACACCTTTAATGGAGTGGTTGAATAAGAAAGTGGACAGTGTGGCACTAAGTATCTCGACCGAGGCCGCGGATGGACCGGATCGATGCTACGAGAGGGAAGCAAGTGTAGAACAACAGCACATGAATGTTTTGTGTGTCAACTAGATCCACCCTAAGACAAACAAAGTGGAAGGTATCATGTGCTACCCCTTTGGATGGATGTCTAGGGGGGTAGACCGTCCGAGAACTGTTTATTTGTTCTTTTTAGGCCCAAAAATGTGAAAACACTCGAATTTTTGACCAAAATATTTGAGCATTGTGCATGCATTCTTGATGTGGTCATGGGAGGCCATGAAAGTAAAATTGGTGTATTCCACACATTTAATGGAGTGGTTGCATAAGAAAGTGGACAGTGTGGCACAATGTATCTCGATCGAGGCCGCGGATGGACCGGATCGATGCTACGAGAAGGAAGCAAGTGTAGAACAACATCACATAAATGTTTTGTGTGTCAACTAGATCCACCATAAGACAAACAAAGTGGAAGGTATCTTGTGCTACCCCTTTGGATGGATGTCTTGGGGGGTAGACCGTCCGAGAACTGTTTATTGGTTCTTTTTAGGCCTAAAAATGGGAAAACACACAAATTTTTGGCCAAACTTTTGAGCATTGTGCATGCATTCTTGATGTGGTCATGGGAGGCCATGAAAGTAAAATTGGTGCATTCCACACCTTTAATGGAGTGGTTGCATAAGAAAGGGGACAGTGTGGCACTAAGTATCTCGACCGAGGCCGCGGATGGACCGGATCGATGCTACGAGAGGGAAGCAAATGTAGAACAACAGCACATGAATGTTTTGTGTGTCAAATAGATCCACCCTAAGACAAACAAAGTGGAAGGTATCCTGTGCTACCCCTTTGAATGGATGTCTAGGGGGGTAGACCGTCCGAGAACTATTTTTTTGTTATTTTTAGGCCCAAAAATGGGAAAACACTTGAATTTTTGCCCAAAACTTTGAGCATTATGCATGCATTCTTGATGTGGTCATGGGAGGCCATGAAAGTAAAATTGGTGCATTCCACACCTTTAATGGAGTGGTTGCATAAGAAAGTGGACAGTGTGGCACTAAGTATCTCGACCGAGGCCGCGGATGGACCGGATCGATGCTACCAAAGGGAAGCAAGTGTAGAACAACAACACATGAATGTTTTGTGTGTCAAATAGATCCACCCTAAGACAAACAAAGTGGAAGGTATCATGTGCTACCCCTTTGGATTGATGTCTAGGGGGGGTAGACCGTCCGAGAACTGTTTATTTGTTCTTTTTAGGCCCAAAAATGGGAAAACACTCGAATTTTTGACCAAAATATTTGAGCATTGTGCATGCATTCTTGATGTGGTCATGGGAGGCCATGAAAGTAAAATTGGTGCATTCCACGCCTTTAATGGAGTGGTTGCATAAGAAAGTCGATAGTGTGGCAATAAGTATCTCGATCGAGGCTTCGGATGGACCGGATCGATGCTACGAGAGGGAAGCAAGTGTAGAACAACAACACATAAATGTTTTGTGTGTCAACTAGATCCACCCTAAGACAAACAAAGTGGAAGGTATCATGTGCTACCCCTTTGAATGGATGTCTAGGGGGTAGACCGTCCGAGAACTGTTTATTGGTTCTTTTTAGGCCCAAAAATGGGAAAACACACAAATTTTTGGCCAAACTTTTGAGCATTGCAGATGCATTCTTGATGTGGTCATGGGAGTCCATGAAAGTAAAATTGGTGCATTCCACACCTTTAATGGAGTGGTTGAATAAGAAAGTGGACAGTGTGGCACTAAGTATCTCGACCGAGGCCGCGGATGGACCGGATCGATGCTACGAGAGGGAAGCAAGTGTAGAACAACAGCACATGAATGTTTTGTGTGTCAACTAGATCCACCCTAAGACAAACAAAGTGGAAGGTATCATGTGCTACCCCTTTGGATGGATGTCTAGGGGGGTAGACCGTCCGAGAACTGTTTATTTGTTCTTTTTAGGCCCAAAAATGTGAAAACACTCGAATTTTTGACCAAAATATTTGAGCATTGTGCATGCATTCTTGATGTGGTCATGGGAGGCCATGAAAGTAAAATTGGTGTATTCCACACATTTAATGGAGTGGTTGCATAAGAAAGTGGACAGTGTGGCACAATGTATCTCGATCGAGGCCGCGGATGGACCGGATCGATGCTACGAGAAGGAAGCAAGTGTAGAACAACATCACATAAATGTTTTGTGTGTCAACTAGATCCACCATAAGACAAACAAAGTGGAAGGTATCTTGTGCTACCCCTTTGGATGGATGTCTTGGGGGGTAGACCGTCCGAGAACTGATTATTGGTTCTTTTTAGGCCCAAAAATGGGAAAACACACAAATTTTTGGCCAAACTTTTGAGCATTGTGCATGCATTCTTGATGTGGTCATGGGAGGCCATGAAAGTAAAATTGGTGTATTCCACACATTTAATGGAGTGGTTGCATAAGAAAGTGGACAGTGTGGCACAATGTATCTCGATCGAGGCCGCGGATGGACCGGATCGATGCTACGAGAAGGAAGCAAGTGTAGAACAACATCACATAAATGTTTTGTGTGTCAACTAGATCCACCATAAGACAAACAAAGTGGAAGGTATCTTGTGCTACCCCTTTGGATGGATGTCTTGGGGGGTAGACCGTCTGAGAACTGATTATTGGTTCTTTTTAGGCCCAAAAATGGGAAAACACACAAATTTTTGGCCAAACTTTTGAGCATTGTGCATGCATTCTTGATGTGGTCATGGGAGGCCATGAAAGTAAAATTGGTGCATTCCACACCTTTAATGGAGTGGTTGCATAAGAAAGGGGACAGTGTGGCACTAAGTATCTCGACCGAGGCCGCGGATGGACCGGATCGATGCTCCGAAAGGGAAGCAAGTGTAGAACAACAACACATGAATGTTTTGTGTGTCAAATAGATCCACCCTAAGACAAACAAAGTGGAAGGTATCATGTGCTACCCCTTTGGATGGATGTCTAGGGGGGTAGACCGTCCGAGAACTGTTTATTTGTTCTTTTTAGTCCCAAAAATGGGAAAACACTCGAATTTTAGCCCAAAACTTTGAGCATTGTGCATGCATTCTTGATGTGTTCATGGGAGGCCATGAAAGTAAAATTGGTGCATTCCACACCTTTAATGGCGTGGTTGCATAAGAAAGTGGACAGTGTGGCACTAAGTATCTCGACCGAGGCCGCGGATGGACCGGATCGATGCTACTAGAGGGAAGCAAGTGTAGAACAACAACACATGAATGTTTTGTGTGTCAAATAGATCCACCTTAAGACGAACAAAGTGGAAGGTATCATGTGCTACCCCTTTGGATGGATGTCTAGGGGGGTAGACCGTCCGAGAACTGTTTATTTGTTCTTTTTAGGCCCAAAAATGGGAAAACACTCGAATTTTTGACCAAAATATTTGAGCATTGTGCATGCATTCTTGATGTCGTCATGGGAGGCCATGAAAGTAAAATTGGTGCATTCGACACCTTTAATGGAGTGGTTGCATAAGAAAGTGGACAGTGTGGCACTAAGTATCTCGATCGAGGCCGCGGATGGACCGGATCGATGCTACGAGAGGGAAGTTAGTGTAGAACAACATCACATAAATGTTTTGTGTGTCAACTACATCCACCATAAGACAAACAAAGTGGAAGGTATCATGTGCTAGCCCTTTGGATGGTTGTCTAGGGGGGTAGACCGTCCGAGAACTGTTTATTGGTTCTTTTTAGGCCCAAAAATGGGAAAACACACAAATTTTTGGCCAAACTTTTGAGCATTGTGCATGCATTCTTGATGTGGTCATGGGAGGCCATGAAAGTAAAATTGGTGCATTCCACACCTTTAATGAAGTTGTTGCACAAGAAAGTGGACAGTGTGGCACTAAGTATCTCGACCGAGGCCGCGGATGGACCAGATCGATGCTACAAGAGGGAAGCAAGTGTAGAACAACAGCACATGAATGTTTTGTGTGTCAAATAGATCCACCCTAAGACAAACAAAGTGGAAGGTATCATGTGCTACCCCTTTGGATGGATGTCTAGGGGGGTAGACCGTCAGAGACTGTTTATTTGTTCTTTTTAGGCCCAAAAATGGGAAAACACTCGAATTTTTGCCCAAAACTTTGAGCATTGTGCATGCATTCTTGATGTGGTCATGGGAGGCCATGAAAGTAAAATTGGTGCATTCCACACCTTTAATGGAGTGGTTGCATAAGAAAGTGGACAGTGTGGCACTAAGTATCTCGACCGAGGCCGCGGATGGACCGGATCGATGCTACCAAAGGGAAGCAAGTGTAGAACAACAACACATGAATGTTTTGTGTGTCAAATAGATCCACCCTAAGACAAACAAAGTGGAAGGTATCATGTGCTACCCCTTTGGATTGATGTCTAGGGGGGGTAGACCGTCCGAGAACTGTTTATTTGTTCTTTTTAGGCCCAAAAATGGGAAAACACTCGAATTTTTGACCAAAATATTTGAGCATTGTGCATGCATTCTTGATGTGGTCATGGGAGGCCATGAAAGTAAAATTGGTGCATTGCACGCCTTTAATGGAGTGGTTGCATAAGAAAGTCGATAGTGTGGCAATAAGTATCTCGATCGAGGCTTCGGATGGACCGGATCGATGCTACGAAAGGGAAGCAAGTGTAGAACAACAACACATGAATGTTTTGTGTGTCAAATAGATCCACCTTAAGACAAACAAAGTGGAAGGTATCATGTGCTACCCCTTTGGACGGATGTCTAGGGGGGTAGACCGTCAGAGACTGTTTATTTGTTCTTTTTAGGCCCAAATATGGGAAAACACTCGAATTTTTGCCCAGAACTTTCATCATTGTGCATGCATTCTTCATGTGGTCATGGGAGGCCATGAAAGTAAAATTGGTGCATTCCACGCCTTTAATGGAGTGGTTCCATAAGAAAGTCGACAGTGTGGCACTAAGTATCTCGATCGAGGCTTCGGATGGACCGGATCGATGCTACGAGAGGGAAGCAAGTGTAGAACAACAACACATAAATGTTTTGTGTGTCAACTAGATCCACCCTAAGACAAACAAAGTGGAAGGTATCATGTGCTACCACTTTGAATGGCTGTCTAGGGGGTAGACCGCCCGAAAACTGTTTATTGGTTCTTTTTAGGCCCAAAAATGGGAAAACACACAAATTTTTGGCCAAACTTTTGAGCATTGTGCATGCATTCTTGATGTGGTCATGGGAGTCCATGAAAGTAAAATTGGTGCATTCCACACCTTTAATGGAGTGGTTGCATAAGAAAGTGGACAGTGTGGCACTAAGTATCGAGACCGAGGCCGCGGATGGATCGGATCGATGCTACGAGAGGGAAGCAAGTGTAGAACAACAGCACATGAATGTTTTGTGTGTCAACTAGATCCACCCTAAGATAAACAAAGTGGAAGGTATCATGTGCTACCCCTTTGGATGGATGTCTCGGAGGGTAGACCGTCCGAGAACTGTTTATTTGTTCTTTTTAGGCCCAAAAATGGGAAAACACTTGAGTTTTTGACCAAAATATTTGAGCATTGTGCATGCATTCTTGATGTGGTCATGGGAGGCCATGAAAGTAAAATTGGTGCATTCCACACATTTAATGGAGTGGTTGCATAACAAAGTGGACAGTGTGGCACTAAGTATCTCGATCGAGGCCGCGGATGGACCGGATCGATGCTACGAGAGGGAAGCAAGTGTAGGACAACATCACATATATGTTTTGTGTGTCAACTATATCCACCCTAAGACAAACAAAGTGGAAGGTATCATGTGCTACCCCTTTGGATGGATGTCTAGGGGGGTAGACCATCCAAGAGCTGTTTATTGGTTCTTTTTAGGCCCAAAAATGGGAAAACACACAAATTTTTGGCCAAACTTTTGAGCATTGTGCATGCATTCTTGATGTGGTCATGGGAGGCCATGAAAGTAAAATTGGTGCATTCCACACATTTAATGGAGTTGTTGCATAAGAAAGTGGACAGTGTGGCACTAAGTATCTCGACCGAGGCCGCGGATGGACCGGATCGATGCTACGACAGGGAAGCATGTGTAGAACAACAGCACATGAATATTTTGTGTGTCAAATAGATCCACCCTAAGACAAACAAAGTGGAAGGTATCACGTGCTACCCCTTTGGATGGATGTCTAGGGGGGTAGACCGTCCGAGAACTGTTTATTTGTTCTTTTTAGGCCCAAAAATGTGAAAACACTCGAATTTTTGCCCAAAATATTTGAGCATTGTGCATGCATTCATGATGTGGTCATGGGAGGCCATGAAAGTAAAATTGGTGCATTCCACACCTTTAATGGAGTGGTTGCATAAGAAAGTGGACAGTGTGGCACAATGTATCTCGATCGAGGCCGCGGATGGACCGGATCGATGCTACGAGAAGGAAGCAAGTGTAGAACAACATCACATAAATGTTTTGTGTGTCAACTAGATCCACCATAAGACAAACAAAGTGGAAGGTATCATGTGCTACCCCTTTGGATGGATGTCTCGGAGGGTAGACCGTCCGAGAACTGTTTATTTGTTCTTTTTAGGCCCAAAAATGGGAAAACACTTGAGTTTTTGACCAAAATATTTGAGCATTGTGCATGCATTCTTGATGTGGTCATGGGAGGCCATGAAAGTAAAATTGGTGCATTCCACACATTTAATGGAGTGGTTGCATAACAAAGTGGACAGTGTGGCACTAAGTATCTCGATCGAGGCCGCGGATGGACCGGATCGATGCTACGAGAGGGAAGCAAGTGTAGGACAACATCACATATATGTTTTGTGTGTCAACTATATCCACCCTAAGACAAACAAAGTGGAAGGTATCATGTGCTACCCCTTTGGATGGATGTCTAGGGGGGTAGACCATCCAAGAGCTGTTTATTGGTTCTTTTTAGGCCCAAAAATGGGAAAACACACAAATTTTTGGCCAAACTTTTGAGCATTGTGCATGCATTCTTGATGTGGTCATGGGAGGCCATGAAAGTAAAATTGGTGCATTCCACACATTTAATGGAGTTGTTGCATAAGAAGGTGGACAGTGTGGCACTAAGTATCTCGACCGAGGCCGCGGATGGACCGGATCGATGCTACGACAGGGAAGCATGTGTAGAACAACAGCACATGAATATTTTGTGTGTCAAATAGATCCACCCTAAGACAAACAAAGTGGAAGGTATCACGTGCTACCCCTTTGGATGGATGTCTAGGGGGGTAGACCGTCCGAGAACTGTTTAGTTGTTCTTTTTAGGCCCAAAAATGTGAAAACACTCGAATTTTTGCCCAAAATATTTGAGCATTGTGCATGCATTGTTGATGTGGTCATGGGAGGCCATGAAAGTAAAATTGGTGCATTCCACACCTTTAATGGAGTGGTTGCATAAGAAAGTGGACAGTGTGGCACAATGTATCTCGATCGAGGCCGCGGATGGACCGGATCGATGCTACGAGAAGGAAGCAAGTGTAGAACAACATCACATAAATGTTTTGTGTGTCAACTAGATCCACCATAAGACAAACAAAGTGGAAGGTATCATGTGCTACCCCTTTGGATGGATGTCTCGGAGGGTAGACCGTCCGAGAACTGTTTATTTGTTCTTTTTAGGCCCAAAAATGGGAAAACACTTGAGTTTTTGACCAAAATATTTGAGCATTGTGCATGCATTCTTGATGTGGTCATGGGAGGCCATGAAAGTAAAATTGGTGCATTCCACACATTTAATGGAGTGGTTGCATAACAAAGTGGACAGTGTGGCACTAAGTATCTCGATCGAGGCCGCGGATGGACCGGATCGATGCTACGAGAGGGAAGCAAGTGTAGGACAACATCACATATATGTTTTGTGTGTCAACTATATCCACCCTAAGACAAACAAAGTGGAAGGTATCATGTGCTACCCCTTTGGATGGATGTCTAGGGGGGTAGACCATCCAAGAGCTGTTTATTGGTTCTTTTTAGGCCCAAAAATGGGAAAACACACAAATTTTTGGCCAAACTTTTGAGCATTGTGCATGCATTCTTGATGTGGTCATGGGAGGCCATGAAAGTAAAATTGGTGCATTCCACACATTTAATGGAGTTGTTGCATAAGAAAGTGGACAGTGTGGCACTAAGTATCTCGACCGAGGCCGCGGATGGACTGGATCGATGCTACGACAGGGAAGCATGTGTAGAACAACAGCACATGAATATTTTGTGTGTCAAATAGATCCACCCTAAGACAAACAAAGTGGAAGGTATCACGTGCTACCCCTTTGGTTGGATGTCTAGGGGGGTAGACCGTCCGAGAACTGTTTATTTGTTCTTTTTAGGCCCAAAAATGTGAAAACACTCGAATTTTTGCCCAAAATATTTGAGCATTGTGCATGCATTCTTGATGTGGTCATGGGAGGCCATGAAATTAAAATTGGTGCATTCCACACCTTTAATGGAGTGGTTGCATAAGAAAGTGGACAGTGTGGCACAATGTATCTCGATCGAGGCCGCGGATGGACCGGATCGATGCTACGAGAAGGAAGCAAGTGTAGAACAACATCACATAAATGTTTTGTGTGTCAACTAGATCCACCATAAGACAAACAAAGTGTAAGGTATCATGTGCTACCCCTTTGGATGGATGTCTTGGGGGGTAGACCGTCCGAGAACTGTTTATTGGTTCTTTTTAGGCCTAAAAATGGGAAAACACACAAATTTTTGGCCAAACTTTTGAGCATTGTGCATGCATTCTTGATGTGGTCATGGGAGGCCATGAAAGTAAAATTGGTGCATTCCACACCTTTAATGGACTGGTTGCATAAGAAAGGGGACAGTGTGGCACTAAGTATCTCGACCGAGGCCGCGGATGGACCGGATCGATGCTACGAGAGGGAAGCAAGTGTAGAACAGCAGCACATGAATGTTTTGTGTGTCAAATAGATCCACCCTAAGACAAACAAAGTGGAAGGTATCCTGTGCTACCCCTTTGAATGGACGTCTAGGGGGGTAGACCGTCCGAGAACTATTTATTTGTTCTTTTTAGGCCCAAAAATGGGAAAACACTTGAATTTTTGCCCAAAACTTTGAGCATTATGCATGCATTCTTGATGTGGTCATGGGAGGCCATGAAAGTAAAATTTGTGCATTCCACACCTTTAATGGAGTGGTTGCATAAGAAAGTGGACAGTGTGGCACTAAGTATCGAGACCGAGGCCGCGGATGGATCGGATCGATGCTACGAGAGGGAAGCAAGTGTAGAACAACAGCACATGAATGTTTTGTGTGTCAACTAGATCCACCCTAAGACAAACAAAGTGGAAGGTATCATGTGCTACCCCTTTGGATGGATGTCTCAGAGGGTAGACCGTCCGAGAACTGTTTATTTGTTCTTTTTAGGCCCAAAAATGGGAAAACACTTGAGTTTTTGACCAAAATATTTGAGCATTGTGCATGCATTCTTGATGTGGTCATGGGAGGCCATGAAAGTAAAATTGGTGCATTCCACACATTTAATGGAGTGGTTGCATAACAAAGTGGACAGTGTGGCACTAAGTATCTCGATCGAGGCCGCGGATGGACCGGATCGATGCTACGAGAGGGAAGCAAGTGTAGGACAACATCACATAAATGTTTTGTGTGTCAACTATATCCACCCTAAGACAAACAAAGTGGAAGGTATCATGTGCTACCCCTTTGGATGGATGACTAGGGGGGTAGACCATCCAAGAACTGTTTATTGGTTCTTTTTAGGCCCAAAAATGGGAAAACACACAAATTTTTGGCCAAACTTTTGAGCATTGTGCATGCATTCTTGATGTGGTCATGGGAGGCCATGAAAGTAAAATTGGTGCATTCCACACATTTAATGGAGTTGTTGCATAAGAAAGTGGACAGTGTGGCACTAAGTATCTCGACCGAGGCCGCGGATGGACCGGATCGATGCTACGACAGGGAAGCATGTGTAGAACAACAGCACATGAATATTTTGTGTGTCAAATAGATCCACCCTAAGACAAACAAAGTGGAAGGTATCACGTGCTACCCCTTTGGATGGATTTCTAGGGGGGTAGACCGTCCGAGAACTGTTTATTTGTTCTTTTTAGGCCCAAAAATGTGAAAACACTCGAATTTTTGCCCAAAATATTTGAGCATTGTGCATGCATTCTTGATGTGGTCATGGGAGGCCATGAAAGTAAAATTGGTGCATTCCACACCTTTAATGGAGTGGTTGCATAAGAAAGTGGACAGTGTGGCACAATGTATCTTGATCGAGGCCGCGGATGGACCGGATCGATGCTACGAGAAGGAAGCAAGTGTAGAACAACATCACATAAATGTTTTGTGTGTCAACTAGATCCACCATAAGACAAACAAAGTGGAAGGTATCATGTGCTACCCCTTTGGATGGATGTCTTGGGGGGTAGACCATCCGAGAACTGTTTATTGGTTCTTTTTAGGCCCAAAAATGGGAAAACACACAAATTTTTGGCCAAACTTTTGAGCATTGTGCATGCATTCTTGATGTGGTCATGGGAGTCCATGAAAGTAAAATTGGTGGATTCCACACCTTTAATGGAGTGGTTGCATAAGAAAGTGGACAGTGTGGCACTAAGTATCGAGACCGAGGCCGCGGATGGATCGGATCGATGCTACGAGAGGGAAGCAAGTGTAGAACAACAGCACATCAATGTTTTGTGTGTCAACTAGATCCACCCTAAGACAAACAAAGTGGAAGGTATCATGTGCTACCCCTTTGGATGGATGTCTCGGAGGGTAGACCGTCCGAGAACTGTTTATTTGTTCTTTTTAGGCCCAAAAATGGGAAAACACTTGAGTTTTTGACCAAAATATTTGAGCATTGTGCATGCATTCTTGATGTGGTCATGGGAGGCCATGAAAGTAAAATTGGTGCATTCCACACATTTAATGGAGTGGTTGCATAACAAAGTGGACAGTGTGGCACTAAGTATCTCGATCGAGGCCGCGGATGGACCGGATCGATGCTACGAGAGGGAAGCAAGTGTAGGACAACATCACATAAATGTTTTGTGTGTCAACTATATCCACCCTAAGACAAACAAAGTGGAAGGTATCATGTGCTACCCCTTTGGATGGATGTCTAGGGGGTAGACCATCCAAGAGCTGTTTATTGGTTCTTTTTAGGCCCAAAAATGGGAAAACACACAAATTTTTGGCCAAACTTTTGAGCATTGTGCATGCATTCTTGATGTGGTCATGGGAGGCCATGAAAGTAAAATTGGTGCATTCCACACATTTAATGGAGTTGTTGCATAAGAAAGTGGACAGTGTGGCACTAAGTATCTCGACCGAGGCCGCGGATGGACCGGATCGATGCTACGACAGGGAAGCATGTGTAGAACAACAGCACATGAATATTTTGTGTGTCAAATAGATCCACCCTAAGACAAACAAAGTGGAAGGTATCACGTGCTACCCCTTTGGATGGATGTCTAGGGGGGTAGACCGTCCGAGAACTGTTTATTTGTTCTTTTTAGGCCCAAAAATGTGAAAACACTCGAATTTTTGCCCAAAATATTTGAGCATTGTGCATGCATTCTTGATGTGGTCATGGGAGGCCATGAAAGTAAAATTGGTGCATTCCACACCTTTAATGGAGTGGTTGCATAAGAAAGTGGACAGTGTGGCACAATGTATCTTGATCGAGGCCGCGGATGGACCGGATCGATGCTACGAGAAGGAAGCAAGTGTAGAACAACATCACATAAATGTTTTGTGTGTCAACTAGATCCACCATAAGACAAACAAAGTGGAAGGTATCATGTGCTACCCCTTTGGATGGATGTCTTGGGGGGTAGACCATCCGAGAACTGTTTATTGGTTCTTTTTAGGCCCAAAAATGGGAAAACACACAAATTTTTGGCCAAACTTTTGAGCATTGTGCATGCATTCTTGATGTGGTCATGGGAGTCCATGAAAGTAAAATTGGTGGATTCCACACCTTTAATGGAGTGGTTGCATAAGAAAGTGGACAGTGTGGCACTAAGTATCGAGACCGAGGCCGCGGATGGATCGGATCGATGCTACGAGAGGGAAGCAAGTGTAGAACAACAGCACATCAATGTTTTGTGTGTCAACTAGATCCACCCTAAGACAAACAAAGTGGAAGGTATCATGTGCTACCCCTTTGGATGGATGTCTCGGAGGGTAGACCGTCCGAGAACTGTTTATTTGTTCTTTTTAGGCCCAAAAATGGGAAAACACTTGAGTTTTTGACCAAAATATTTGAGCATTGTGCATGCATTCTTGATGTGGTCATGGGAGGCCATGAAAGTAAAATTGGTGCATTCCACACATTTAATGGAGTGGTTGCATAACAAAGTGGACAGTGTGGCACTAAGTATCTCGATCGAGGCCGCGGATGGACCGGATCGATGCTACGAGAGGGAAGCAAGTGTAGGACAACATCACATAAATGTTTTGTGTGTCAACTATATCCACCCTAAGACAAACAAAGTGGAAGGTATCATGTGCTACCCCTTTGGATGGATGTCTAGGGGGTAGACCATCCAAGAGCTGTTTATTGGTTCTTTTTAGGCCCAAAAATGGGAAAACACACAAATTTTTGGCCAAACTTTTGAGCATTGTGCATGCATTCTTGATGTGGTCATGGGAGGCCATGAAAGTAAAATTGGTGCATTCCACACATTTAATGGAGTTGTTGCATAAGAAAGTGGACAGTGTGGCACTAAGTATCTCGACCGAGGCCGCGGATGGACCGGATCGATGCTACGACAGGGAAGCATGTGTAGAACAACAGCACATGAATATTTTGTGTGTCAAATAGATCCACCCTAAGACAAACAAAGTGGAAGGTATCACGTGCTACCCCTTTGGATGGATGTCTAGGGGGGTAGACCGTCCGAGAACTGTTTATTTGTTCTTTTTAGGCCCAAAAATGTGAAAACACTCGAATTTTTGCCCAAAATATTTGAGCATTGTGCATGCATTCTTGATGTGGTCATGGGAGGCCATGAAAGTAAAATTGGTGCATTCCACACCTTTAATGGAGTGGTTGCATAAGAAAGTGGACAGTGTGGCACAATGTATCTCGATCGAGGCCGCGGATGGACCGGATCGATGCTACGAGAAGGAAGCAAGTGTAGAACAACATCACATAAATGTTTTGTGTGTCAACTAGATCCACCATAAGACAAACAAAGTGGAAGGTATCATGTGCTACCCCTTTGGATGGATGTCTTGGGGGGTAGACCGTCCGAGAACTGTTTATTGGTTCTTTTTAGGCCTAAAAATGGGAAAACACACAAATTTTTGGCCAAACTTTTGAGCATTGTGCATGCATTCTTGATGTGGTCATGGGAGGCCATGAAAGTAAAATTGGTGCATTCCACACCTTTAATGGAGTGGTTGCATAAGAAAGGGGACAGTGTGGCACTAAGTATCTCGACCGAGGCCGCGGATGGACCGGATCGATGCTACGAGAGGGAAGCAAGTGTAGAACAGCAGCACATGAATGTTTTGTGTGTCAAATAGATCCACCCTAAGACAAACAAAGTGGAAGGTATCCTGTGCTACCCCTTTGAATGGACGTCTAGGGGGGTAGACCGTCCGAGAACTATTTATTTGTTCTTTTTAGGCCCAAAAATGGGAAAACACTTGAATTTTTGCCCAAAACTTTGAGCATTATGCATGCATTCTTGATGTGGTCATGGGAGGCCATGAAAGTAAAATTGGTGCATTCCACACCTTTAATGGAGTGGTTGCATAAGAAAGTGGACAGTGTGGCACTAAGTATCGAGACCGAGGCCGCGGATGGATCGGATCGATGCTACGAGAGGGAAGCAAGTGTAGAACAACAGCACATGAATGTTTTGTGTGTCAACTAGATCCACCCTAAGATAAACAAAGTGGAAGGTATCATGTGCTACCCCTTTGGATGGATGTCTCGGAGGGTAGACCGTCCGAGAACTGTTTATTTGTTCTTTTTAGGCCCAAAAATGGGAAAACACTTGAGTTTTTGACCAAAATATTTGAGCATTGTGCATGCATTCTTGATGTGGTCATGGGAGGCCATGAAAGTAAAATTGGTGCATTCCACACATTTAATGGAGTGGTTGCATAACAAAGTGGACAGTGTGGCACTAAGTATCTCGATCGAGGCCGCGGATGGACCGGATCGATGCTACGAGAGGGAAGCAAGTGTAGTACAACATCACATATATGTTTTGTGTGTCAACTATATCCACCCTAAGACAAACAAAGTGGAAGGTATCATGTGCTACCCCTTTGGATGGATGTCTAGGGGGGTAGACCATCCAAGAGCTGTTTATTGGTTCTTTTTAGGCCCAAAAATGGGAAAACACACAAATTTTTGGCCAAACTTTTGAGCATTGTGCATGCATTCTTGATGTGGTCATGGGAGGCCATGAAAGTAAAATTGGTGCATTCCACACATTTAATGGAGTTGTTGCATAAGAAAGTGGACAGTGTGGCACTAAGTATCTCGACCGAGGCCGCGGATGGACCGGATCGATGCTACGACAGGGAAGCATGTGTAGAACAACAGCACATGAATATTTTGTGTGTCAAATAGATCCACCCTAAGACAAACAAAGTGGAAGGTATCACGTGCTACCCCTTTGGATGGATGTCTAGGGGGGTAGACCGTCCGAGAACTGTTTATTTGTTCTTTTTAGGCCCAAAAATGTGAAAACACTCGAATTTTTGCCCAAAATATTTGAGCATTGTGCATGCATTCTTGATGTGGTCATGGGAGGCCATGAAAGTAAAATTGGTGCATTCCACACCTTTAATGGAGTGGTTGCATAAGAAAGTGGACAGTGTGGCACAATGTATCTCGATCGAGGCCGCGGATGGACCGGATCGATGCTACGAGAAGGAAGCAAGTGTAGAACAACATCACATAAATGTTTTGTGTGTCAACTAGATCCACCATAAGACAAACAAAGTGGAAGGTATCATGTGCTACCCCTTTGGATGGATGTCTTGGGGGGTAGACCGTCCGAGAACTGTTTATTGGTTCTTTTTAGGCCTAAAAATGGGAAAACACACAAATTTTTGGCCAAACTTTTGAGCATTGTGCATGCATTCTTGATGTGGTCATGGGAGGCCATGAAAGTAAAATTGGTGCATTCCACACCTTTAATGGAGTGGTTGCATAAGAAAGGGGACAGTGTGGCACTAAGTATCTCGACCGAGGCCGCGGATGGACCGGATCGATGCTACGAGAGGGAAGCAAGTGTAGAACAGCAGCACATGAATGTTTTGTGTGTCAAATAGATCCACCCTAAGACAAACAAAGTGGAAGGTATCCTGTGCTACCCCTTTGAATGGATGTCTATGGGGGTAGACCGTCCGAGAACTATTTATTTGTTCTTTTTAGGCCCAAAAATGGGAAAACACTTGAATTTTTGCCCAAAACTTTGAGCATTATGCATGCATTCTTGATGTGGTCATGGGAGGCCATGAAAGTAAAATTGGTGCATTCCACACCTTTAATGGAGTGGTTGCATAAGAAAGTGGACAGTGTGGCACTAAGTATCGAGACCGAGGCCGCGGATGGATCGGATCGATGCTACGAGAGGGAAGCAAGTGTAGAACAACAGCACATGAATGTTTTGTGTGTCAACTAGATCCACCCTAAGACAAACAAAGTGGAAGGTATCATGTGCTACCCCTTTGGATGGATGTCTCGGAGGGTAGACCGTCCGAGAACTGTTTATTTGTTCTTTTTAGGCCCAAAAATGGGAAAACACTTGAGTTTTTGACCAAAATATTTGAGCATTGTGCATGCATTCTTGATGTGGTCATGGGAGTCCATGAAAGTAAAATTGGTGCATTCCACACATTTAATGGAGTGGTTGCATAACAAAGTGGACAGTGTGGCACTAAGTATCTCGATCGAGGCCGCGGATGGACCGGATCGATGCTACGAGAGGGAAGCAAGTGTAGGACAACATCACATAAATGTTTTGTGTGTCAACTATATCCACCCTAAGACAAACAAAGTGGAAGGTATCATGTGCTACCCCTTTGGATGGATGACTAGGGGGGTAGACCATCCAAGAACTGTTTATTGGTTCTTTTTAGGCCCAAAAATGGGAAAACACACAAATTTTTGGCCAAACTTTTGAGCATTGTGCATGCATTCTTGATGTGGTCATGGGAGGCCATGAAAGTAAAATTGGTGCATTCCACACATTTAATGGAGTTGTTGCATAAGAAAGTGGACAGTGTGGCACTAAGTATCTCGACCGAGGCCGCGGATGGACCGGATCGATGCTACGACAGGGAAGCATGTGTAGAACAACAGCACATGAATATTTTGTGTGTCAAATAGATCCACCCTAAGACAAACAAAGTGGAAGGTATCACGTGCTACCCCTTTGGATGGATGTCTAGGGGGGTAGACCGTCCGAGAACTGTTTATTTGTTCTTTTTAGGCCCAAAAATGTGAAAACACTCGAATTTTTGCCCAAAATATTTGAGCATTGTGCATGCATTCTTGATGTGGTCATGGGAGGCCATGAAAGTAAAATTGGTGCATTCCACACCTTTAATGGAGTGGTTGCATAAGAAAGTGGACAGTGTGGCACAATGTATCTCGATCGAGGCCGCGGATGGACCGGATCGATGCTACGAGAAGGAAGCAAGTGTAGAACAACATCACATAAATGTTTTGTGTGTCAACTAGATCCACCATAAGACAAACAAAGTGGAAGGTATCATGTGCTACCCCTTTGGATGGATGTCTTGGGGGGTAGACCGTCCGAGAACTGTTTATTGGTTCTTTTTAGGCCTAAAAATGGGAAAACACACAAATTTTTGGCCAAACTTTTGAGCATTGTGCATGCATTCTTGATGTGGTCATGGGAGGCCATGAAAGTAAAATTGGTGCATTCCACACCTTTAATGGAGTGGTTGCATAAGAAAGGGGACAGTGTGGCACTAAGTATCTCGACCGAGGCCGCGGATGGACCGGATCGATGCTACGAGAGGGAAGCAAGTGTAGAACAGCAGCACATGAATGTTTTGTGTGTCAAATAGATCCACCCTAAGACAAACAAAGTGGAAGGTATCCTGTGCTACCCCTTTGAATGGATGTCTATGGGGGTAGACCGTCCGAGAACTATTTATTTGTTCTTTTTAGGCCCAAAAATGGGAAAACACTTGAATTTTTGCCCAAAACTTTGAGCATTATGCATGCATTCTTGATGTGGTCATGGGAGGCCATGAAAGTAAAATTGGTGCATTCCACACCTTTAATGGAGTGGTTGCATAAGAAAGTGGACAGTGTGGCACTAAGTATCGAGACCGAGGCCGCGGATGGATCGGATCGATGCTACGAGAGGGAAGCAAGTGTAGAACAACAGCACATGAATGTTTTGTGTGTCAACTAGATCCACCCTAAGACAAACAAAGTGGAAGGTATCATGTGCTACCCCTTTGGATGGATGTCTCGGAGGGTAGACCGTCCGAGAACTGTTTATTTGTTCTTTTTAGGCCCAAAAATGGGAAAACACTTGAGTTTTTGACCAAAATATTTGAGCATTGTGCATGCATTCTTGATGTGGTCATGGGAGTCCATGAAAGTAAAATTGGTGCATTCCACACATTTAATGGAGTGGTTGCATAACAAAGTGGACAGTGTGGCACTAAGTATCTCGATCGAGGCCGCGGATGGACCGGATCGATGCTACGAGAGGGAAGCAAGTGTAGGACAACATCACATAAATGTTTTGTGTGTCAACTATATCCACCCTAAGACAAACAAAGTGGAAGGTATCATGTGCTACCCCTTTGGATGGATGACTAGGGGGGTAGACCATCCAAGAACTGTTTATTGGTTCTTTTTAGGCCCAAAAATGGGAAAACACACAAATTTTTGGCCAAACTTTTGAGCATTGTGCATGCATTCTTGATGTGGTCATGGGAGGCCATGAAAGTAAAATTGGTGCATTCCACACATTTAATGGAGTTGTTGCATAAGAAAGTGGACAGTGTGGCACTAAGTATCTCGACCGAGGCCGCGGATGGACCGGATCGATGCTACGACAGGGAAGCATGTGTAGAACAACAGCACATGAATATTTTGTGTGTCAAATAGATCCACCCTAAGACAAACAAAGTGGAAGGTATCACGTGCTACCCCTTTGGATGGATGTCTAGGGGGGTAGACCGTCCGAGAACTGTTTATTTGTTCTTTTTAGGCCCAAAAATGTGAAAACACTCGAATTTTTGCCCAAAATATTTGAGCATTGTGCATGCATTCTTGATGTGGTCATGGGAGGCCATGAAAGTAAAATTGGTGCATTCCACACCTTTAATGGAGTGGTTGCATAAGAAAGTGGACAGTGTGGCACAATGTATCTTGATCGAGGCCGCGGATGGACCGGATCGATGCTACGAGAAGGAAGCAAGTGTAGAACAACATCACATAAATGTTTTGTGTGTCAACTAGATCCACCATAAGACAAACAAAGTGGAAGGTATCATGTGCTACCCCTTTGGATGGATGTCTTGGGGGGTAGACCGTCCGAGAACTGTTTATTGGTTCTTTTTAGGCCCAAAAATGGGAAAACACACAAATTTTTGGCCAAACTTTTGAGCATTGTGCATGCTTTCTTGATGTGGTCATGGGAGGCCATGAAAGTAAAATTGGTGCATTCCACACCTTTAATGGAGTGGTTGCATAAGAAAGGGGACAGTGTGGCACTAAGTATCTCGACCGAGGCCGCGGATGGACCGGATCGATGCTACGAGAGGGAAGCAAGTGTAGAACAACAGCACATGAATGTTTTGTGTGTCAAATAGATCCACCGTAAGACAAACAAAGTGGAAGGTATCCTGTGCTACCCCTTTGAATGGATGTCTAGGGGGGTAGACCGTCCGAGAACTATTTTTTTGTTCTTTTTAGGCCCAAAAATGTGAAAACACTCGAATTTTTGCCCAAAATATTTGAGCATTGTGCATGCATTCTTGATGTGGTCATGGGAGGCCATGAAAGTAAAATTGGTGTATTCCACACATTTAATGGAGTGGTTGCATAAGAAAGTGGACAGTGTGGCACAATGTATCTCGATCGAGGCCGCGGATGGACCGGATCGATGCTACGAGAAGGAAGCAAGTGTAGAACAACATCACATAAATGTTTTGTGTGTCAACTAGATCCACCCTAAGACAAACAAAGTGGAAGGTATCATGTGCTACCCCTTTGGATGGATGTCTCGGAGGGTAGACCGTCCGAGAACTGTTTATTTGTTCTTTTTAGGCCCAAAAATGGGAAAACACTTGAGTTTTTGACCAAAATATTTGAGCATTGTGCATGCATTCTTGATGTGGTCATGGGAGTCCATGAAAGTAAAATTGGTGCATTCCACACATTTAATGGAGTGGTTGCATAACAAAGTGGACAGTGTGGCACTAAGTATCTCGATCGAGGCCGCGGATGGACCGGATCGATGCTACGAGAGGGAAGCAAGTGTAGGACAACATCACATAAATGTTTTGTGTGTCAACTATATCCACCCTAAGACAAACAAAGTGGAAGGTATCATGTGCTACCCCTTTGGATGGATGACTAGGGGGGTAGACCATCCAAGAACTGTTTATTGGTTCTTTTTAGGCCCAAAAATGGGAAAACACACAAATTTTTGGCCAAACTTTTGAGCATTGTGCATGCATTCTTGATGTGGTCATGGGAGGCCATGAAAGTAAAATTGGTGCATTCCACACATTTAATGGAGTTGTTGCATAAGAAAGTGGACAGTGTGGCACTAAGTATCTCGACCGAGGCCGCGGATGGACCGGATCGATGCTACGACAGGGAAGCATGTGTAGAACAACAGCACATGAATATTTTGTGTGTCAAATAGATCCACCCTAAGACAAACAAAGTGGAAGGTATCACGTGCTACCCCTTTGGATGGATGTCTAGGGGGGTAGACCGTCCGAGAACTGTTTATTTGTTCTTTTTAGGCCCAAAAATGTGAAAACACTCGAATTTTTGCCCAAAATATTTGAGCATTGTGCATGCATTCTTGATGTGGTCATGGGAGGCCATGAAAGTAAAATTGGTGCATTCCACACCTTTAATGGAGTGGTTGCATAAGAAAGTGGACAGTGTGGCACAATGTATCTCGATCGAGGCCGCGGATGGACCGGATCGATGCTACGAGAAGGAAGCAAGTGTAGAACAACATCACATAAATGTTTTGTGTGTCAACTAGATCCACCATAAGACAAACAAAGTGGAAGGTATCATGTGCTACCCCTTTGGATGGATGTCTTGGGGGGTAGACCGTCCGAGAACTGTTTATTGGTTCTTTTTAGGCCTAAAAATGGGAAAACACACAAATTTTTGGCCAAACTTTTGAGCATTGTGCATGCATTCTTGATGTGGTCATGGGAGGCCATGAAAGTAAAATTGGTGCATTCCACACCTTTAATGGAGTGGTTGCATAAGAAAGGGGACAGTGTGGCACTAAGTATCTCGACCGAGGCCGCGGATGGACCGGATCGATGCTACGAGAGGGAAGCAAGTGTAGAACAGCAGCACATGAATGTTTTGTGTGTCAAATAGATCCACCCTAAGACAAACAAAGTGGAAGGTATCCTGTGCTACCCCTTTGAATGGATGTCTATGGGGGTAGACCGTCCGAGAACTATTTATTTGTTCTTTTTAGGCCCAAAAATGGGAAAACACTTGAATTTTTGCCCAAAACTTTGAGCATTATGCATGCATTCTTGATGTGGTCATGGGAGGCCATGAAAGTAAAATTGGTGCATTCCACACCTTTAATGGAGTGGTTGCATAAGAAAGTGGACAGTGTGGCACTAAGTATCGAGACCGAGGCCGCGGATGGATCGGATCGATGCTACGAGAGGGAAGCAAGTGTAGAACAACAGCACATGAATGTTTTGTGTGTCAACTAGATCCACCCTAAGACAAACAAAGTGGAAGGTATCATGTGCTACCCCTTTGGATGGATGTCTCGGAGGGTAGACCGTCCGAGAACTGTTTATTTGTTCTTTTTAGGCCCAAAAATGGGAAAACACTTGAGTTTTTGACCAAAATATTTGAGCATTGTGCATGCATTCTTGATGTGGTCATGGGAGTCCATGAAAGTAAAATTGGTGCATTCCACACATTTAATGGAGTGGTTGCATAACAAAGTGGACAGTGTGGCACTAAGTATCTCGATCGAGGCCGCGGATGGACCGGATCGATGCTACGAGAGGGAAGCAAGTGTAGGACAACATCACATAAATGTTTTGTGTGTCAACTATATCCACCCTAAGACAAACAAAGTGGAAGGTATCATGTGCTACCCCTTTGGATGGATGACTAGGGGGGTAGACCATCCAAGAACTGTTTATTGGTTCTTTTTAGGCCCAAAAATGGGAAAACACACAAATTTTTGGCCAAACTTTTGAGCATTGTGCATGCATTCTTGATGTGGTCATGGGAGGCCATGAAAGTAAAATTGGTGCATTCCACACATTTAATGGAGTTGTTGCATAAGAAAGTGGACAGTGTGGCACTAAGTATCTCGACCTAGGCCGCGGATGGACCGGATCGATGCTACGACAGGGAAGCATGTGTAGAACAACAGCACATGAATATTTTGTGTGTCAAATAGATCCACCCTAAGACAAACAAAGTGGAAGGTATCACGTGCTACCCCTTTGGATGGATGTCTAGGGGGGTAGACCGTCCGAGAACTGTTTATTTGTTCTTTTTAGGCCCAAAAATGTGAAAACACTCGAATTTTTGCCCAAAATATTTGAGCATTGTGCATGCATTCTTGATGTGGTCATGGGAGGCCATGAAAGTAAAATTGGTGCATTCCACACCTTTAATGGAGTGGTTGCATAAGAAAGTGGACAGTGTGGCACAATGTATCTTGATCGAGGCCGCGGATGGACCGGATCGATGCTACGAGAAGGAAGCAAGTGTAGAACAACATCACATAAATGTTTTGTGTGTCAACTAGATCCACCATAAGACAAACAAAGTGGAAGGTATCATGTGCTACCCCTTTGGATGGATGTCTTGGGGGGTAGACCGTCCGAGAACTGTTTATTGGTTCTTTTTAGGCCCAAAAATGGGAAAACACACAAATTTTTGGCCAAACTTTTGAGCATTGTGCATGCTTTCTTGATGTGGTCATGGGAGGCCATGAAAGTAAAATTGGTGCATTCCACACCTTTAATGGAGTGGTTGCATAAGAAAGGGGACAGTGTGGCACTAAGTATCTCGACCGAGGCCGCGGATGGACCGGATCGATGCTACGAGAGGGAAGCAAGTGTAGAACAACAGCACATGAATGTTTTGTGTGTCAAATAGATCCACCGTAAGACAAACAAAGTGGAAGGTATCCTGTGCTACCCCTTTGAATGGATGTCTAGGGGGGTAGACCGTCCGAGAACTATTTTTTTGTTCTTTTTAGGCCCAAAAATGGGAAAACACTTGAATTTTTGCCCAAAACTTTGAGCATTATGCATGCATTCTTGATGTGGTCATGGGAGGCCATGAAAGTAAAATTGGTGCATTCCACACCTTTAATGGAGTGGTTGCATAAGAAAGTGGACAGTGTGGCACTAAGTATCTCGACCGAGGCCGCGGATGGACCGGATCGATGCTACAAAAGGGAAGCAAGTGTAGAACAACAACACATGAATGTTTTGTGTGTCAAATAGATCCACCCTAAGACAAACAAAGTGGAAGGTATCATGTGCTACCCCTTTGGATTGATGTCTAGGGGGGGTAGACCGTCCGAGAACTGTTTATTTGTTCTTTTTAGGCCCAAAAATGGGAAAACACTCGAATTTTTGACCAAAATATTTGAGCATTGTGCATGCATTCTTGATGTGGTCATGGGAGGCCATGAAAGTAAAATTGGTGCATTCCACGCCTTTAATGGAGTGGTTGCATAAGAAAGTCGATAGTGTGGCAATAAGTATCTCGATCGAGGCTTCGGATGGACCGGATCGATGCTACGAGAGGGAAGCAAGTGTAGAACAACAACACATAAATGTTTTGTGTGTCAACTAGATCCACCCTAAGACAAACAAAGTGGAAGGTATCATGTGCTACCCCTTTGAATGGATGTCTAGGGGGTAGACCGTCCGAGAACTGTTTATTGGTTCTTTTTAGGCCCAAAAATGGGAAAACACACAAATTTTTGGCCAAACTTTTGAGCATTGCAGATGCATTCTTGATGTGGTCATGGGAGTCCATGAAAGTAAAATTGGTGCATTCCACACCTTTAATGGAGTGGTTGCATAAGAAAGTGGACAGTGTGGCACTAAGTATCTCGACCGAGGCCGCGGATGGACCGGATCGATGCTACGAGAGGGAAGCAAGTGTAGAACAACAGCACATGAATGTTTTGTGTGTCAACTAGATCCACCCTAAGACAAACAAAGTGGAAGGTATCATGTGCTACCCCTTTGAATGGATGTCTAGGGGGTAGACCGTCCGAGAACTGTTTATTGGTTCTTTTTAGGCCCAAAAATGAGAAAACACACAAATTTTTGGCCAAACTTTTGAGCATTGCAGATGCATTCTTGATGTGGTCATGGGAGGCCATGAAAGTATAATTGGTGCATTCCACACCTTTAATGGAGTGGTTGCATAAGAAAGTGGACAGTGTGGCACTAAGTATCTCGACCGAGGCCGCGGATGGACCGGATCGATGCTACGAGAGGCAAGCAAGTGTAGAACAACAGTACATGAATGTTTTGTGTGTCAACTAGATCCACCCTAAGACAAACAAAGTGGAAGGTATCATGTGCTACCCCTTTGGATGGATGTCTAGGGGGGTAGACCGTCCGAGAACTGTTTATTTGTTCTTTTTAGGCCCAAAAATGGGAAAACACTTGAATTTTTGACGAAAATATTTGAGCATTGTGCATGCATTCTTGATGTGGTCATGGGAGGCCATGAAAGTAAAATTGGTGCATTCCACACATTTAATGGAGTGGTTGCATAAGAAAGTGGACACTGTGGCACTAACTATCTCGATCGAGGCCGCGGATGGACCGGATCGATGCTACGAGAGGGAAGCAAGTGTAGGACAACATCACATAAATGTTTTGTGTGTCAACTATATCCACCCTAAGACAAACAAAGTGGAAGGTATCATGTGCTACCCTTTGGATGGATGTCTAGGGGGGTAGACCGTCCAAGAACTGTTTATTGGTTCTTTTTAGGCCCAAAAATGGGAAAACACACAAATTTTTGGCCAAACTTTTGAGCATTGTGCATGCATTCTTGATGTGGTCATGGGAGGCCATGAAAGTAAAATTGGTGCATTCCACACCTTTAATGGAGTTGTTGCATAAGAAAGTGGACAGTGTGGCACTAAGTATCTCGACCGAGGCCGCGGATGGACCGAATCAATGCTACGACAGGGAAGCATGTGTAGAACAACAGCACATGAATGTTTTGTGTGTCAAATAGATCCACCCTAAGACAAACAAAGTGGAAGGTATCATGTGCTACCCCTTTGGATAGATGTCTAGGGGGGTAGACCGTCCGAGAACTGTTTATTTGTTCTTTTTAGGCCCAAAAATGGGAAATCACTCGAATTTTTGCCCAAAATATTTGAGCATTGTGCATTCATTCTTGATGTGGTCATGGGAGGCCATGAAAGTAAAATTGGTGCATTCCACACCTTTAATTGAGTGGTTGCATAAGAAAGTGGACAGTGTGGCACAATGTATCTCGATCGAGGCCGCGGATGGACCGGATCGATGCTACGAGAAGGAAGCAAGTGTAGAACAACATCACATAAATGTTTTGTGTGTTAACTAGATCCACCATAAGACAAACAAAGTGGAAGGTATCATGTGCTACCCCTTTGGATGGATGTCTTGGGGGGTAGACCATCCGAGAACTGTTTATTGGTTCTTTTTAGGCCCAAAAATGGGAAAACACACAAATTTTTGGCCAAACTTTTGAGCATTGTGCATGCATTCTTGATGTGGTCATGGGAGGCCATGAAAGTAAAATTGGTGCATTCCACACCATTAATGGAGTTGTTGCATAAGAAAGTGGACAGTGTGGCACTAAGTATCTCGACCGAGGCCGCGGATGGACCGGATCGATGCTACGAGAGGGAAGCAAGTGTAGAACAACAACACATGAATGTTTTGTGTGTCAAATAGATCCACCCTAAGACAAACAAAGTGGAAGGTATCATGTGCTACCCCTTTGGATGGATGTCTAGGGGGGTAGACCGTCAGAGACTGTTTATTTGTTCTTTTTAGGCCCAAAAATGGGAAAACACTCGAATTTTTGCCCAAAACTTTGAGCATTGTGCATGCATTCTTGATGTGGTCATGGGAGGCCATGAAAGTATAATTGGTGCATTCCACACCTTTAATGGAGTGGTTGCATAAGAAAGTGGACAGTGTGGCACTAAGTATCTCGACCGAGGCCGCGGATGGACCGGATCGATGCTACGAGAGGGAAGCAAGTGTAGAACAACAGCACATGAATGTTTTGTGTGTCAAATAGATCCACCCTAAGACAAACAAAGTGGAAGGTATCATGTGCTACCCCTTTGAATGGATGTCTAGGGGGCTAGACCGTCCGAGAACTGTTTATTTGTTCTTTTTAGGCCCAAAAATGGGAAAACACTCGAATTTTTGCCCAAAACTTTGAGCATTATGCATGCATTCTTGATGTGGTCATGGCAGGCCATGAAAGTAAAATTGGTGCATTCCACACCTTTAATGGAGTGGTTGCATAAGAAAGTGGACAGTGTGGCACAAAGTATCTCGACCGAGGCCGCGGATGGACCGGATCGATGCTACGAAAGGGAAGCAAGTGTAGAACAACAACACATGAATGTTTTGTGTGTCAAATAGATCCACCCTAAGACAAACAAAGTGGAAGGTATCATGTGCTACCCCTTTGGATGGATGTCTACGGGGGTAGACCGTCCGAGAACTGTTTATTTGTTCTTTTTAGGCCCAAAAATAGGAATACACTCGAATTTTTGCCCAAAATATTTGAGCATGGTGCATGCATTCTTGATGTGGTCGTGGGAGGCCATGAAAGTAAAATTGGTGCATTCCACACCTTTAATGGAGTGGTTGCATAAGAAAGTGGACAGTGTGGCACTATGTATCTCGATCGAGGCATGCAAATGTTTGGGATCATTTGTAGATAGTATACACATTGAGGTTCTTCGAGACGTGCACTTCCGGGCTAGCCTGGCACCGCTTGAAATCACTAGGTGGTTTATTAATCTATATGAAATGAACCAAACATTTCAATGTGACAAGTCATGGCCATGTTAGGGCTATATGCCTTGTTTGCACCATTTTCAACATTGTTAGCTAGTTTTGTCACGTGTGAGATTTTTTCGGGCATATGAGACAAAAAAATCTATTTCAACAATTAGACATTGTTTTCTATACTTTTTAAAAAATCGTTGTGATATTATCCATTAACTCACACAGCCCACCCCTCCTGAAATCCCGCGATTACAGCGCCTTCCTTGTAACCAACCGGACCATCCGGGCCTCGTACCACCTCCCACGACCTTTGCAAGATCAGATCGGAGCCGCCGAGCTCACACGCATTACCGGAGTCGCCGGCCACCGCCCACCCCACCGCCAACGTGACCTGAGGGGTCGGACAACAGTGTTGTTCTCTCCGCCTCATCCTCGCGTCAACGCGCCGCTTGTCCTCTTGCCGCCGTCGAGCTCGATATAGGCAGTTCTTTTTTGGGACGCACTATCCGCGGGCGTCAACTAGGTGCCACCGTCTCGGACATAAGGTATTACCTTATCGTATCTTTTTAAGATTGTTGTCCGCCGCTCCTGTAGTGGTTAAAGCCACAGCCTTTTTGGTAACCAATTGGGTAGGGCAATGGGAGTTTACACCAGGGAGTTTATAAAGGGGTTAGGCATGGGAAGTAGATTTGTACTCCCATTCGCTTGTTTGGTTTAAGATGGGAATTGGTGTGGGATGAAACTTTGTGCACGAATGAACAAGGTACCATGCGGTTAAGCAATTGGAATATCCTTGTCAAACTATGCTAATTTTATGCACGACCTAATAGGTTGTGTGCTAACGCTTATAGGTGGATCAAATGATTGAAAATCGTCATCCATACCAGACACAAGTATTTATTTTGTTATACATTTGTCAAAAATATGTTCAAAATAATTGACCTAGTTTCTATTATTGTGTACGTGCTTTTAATGGAGAAAAAACCATCTCTGAAATTTCCGATGCGGTACGTAATTGTCTGACTGTACAATCTTTTCATACACATACTTGATTCATACTCACTAAAATTTAATGCCATGTGCCAGGAACTCTTTGCGAGGCATGGTCATATGAAGTCAGCATGCTCACCGTCAAGGTTCGCCAAAACCATGAAAGATTTGTCACCAGAGCACATAAAGTACATCATTTCACAATCCGGTCTTGGGGGTCTGACACAGATGCAGGAAGTGAATCTCCGGCGTATAATGTTGGTAAGACTAGCCAAGACCATCGATAGTGACACACAGTCTGACGGGGATATTACCCCGCGATATAACCCGGCAGGCGATATAACTCGGCAGGAGGTATAACCCGGCCCGTTGTATGGCGGCTCATGCGTCACCTCTATTACCGGGTCACAGGACGACCAGGCCCATGGCCCAGCGTGCGAGCCGGTGCAAGGCGGTTCGTGGATGGGCTTGGAGGGGCGGCTCACAAGAGAAGGCCCAGTGTGTAAGCCGGCGGAGGCGGCTTACAAGAGAAGGCCCAAGAAGAGAAAGGATTCCCTCACGAAGGAAGCAAGACCCGGATTAGGATTCTAGAGAGACTAGTCCTAGTCCTACTCTCAATACACTAGTAGAAAAACCCCCCTTTAGTCCCGGTTCGTAAGGGCCTTTAGTCCCGGTTCTGGAACCGGGACTAAAGGGTCGGGACTAATGCCCAAGACCTTTAGTCCCGGTTGGCTTACGAACCGGGACCAAAGGCCCTCCACGTGGCCGCTCTCTGTGCGTGGGCTGGAGGACCTTTAGTCCCGGTTGGTGTGTTACCAACCGGGACTAAAGGTGGAGCCTTTAAAGGAAAAAAAATTCAAAAAAAAAATTCAAATTTTTTGATTTGTTTTTAATTTTTTTCTGATTTTCACAATTTAATCTCTAATCACCCCTCCTCACTGCTTCAGAATTTAATCTCTAGTCTCTAATCAGCACTCATTCCAAATCGTCTAACTTCCCGGTCGGTCACCCATCCTCTCACTACTCCAGCCCCAACACGCTTAACTTTCAGGTTCTATCTCCCCTAGTTTCCAAGACTGCACTTGTTGTTTTCCTGACAATCTTAAGCTATCAATCCTGTTAACCCTTAGGTCTTGATGTCACATGATTTAATATTTTGAATTCTAAACAATTATTAAAATAAACAAAATAAGTACTAATAATATTGAATTTCAATGAAAATAAAATAAGTAATATGACATAATTAATATCTTTAAATCTGTAAATCGAAATTCGACAAATAATATATCCATTATTATCAGAAAAATGTGAGGAATCCAAATGTGACATCATTTATTTTTTTAAATTATTTTTTAAAAATTTTAAAATTATTTTTTTGATTTGAAATAACTTTTTTTTCCTTTTGGATATTTGAGAATCTGAGAAAACTTCACCGGGTAAATCCGGGTGAAATCGAGTCCCAATTTTTCTCTAGTTTTTTTTATATATTAAACTTTTTTTTTCGACATCGTATGCAAAAGTTATGGCCGTTTTACATTTTTTTCGTTTTTTTGCAAAAAAGGTCAATATTCATATTTCAAAATTTCTATACCAACTGGACACTAAAACCTAACTACATCTCAAAGGATTTTATTTTTTGAAGATTTTATCATTTTTGTTTTTTTCTACAAAACTAAAAAAGGCGGTCCACAGGGGGGGGGGTAGAGTTTGAAAATTTCAGAACCTCTTTAGTCCGGATTGGTGTCCATCCAATCATACCGTCGACTACACATCTGCTAGCACCGTCCCAGCCAGAGTCACAACTAAGGTTAACCAAGCCAGAGTCAACCCTTTCTAACTTCATTTGCTATTTTTTATGCATTTAATGATTTTTTTGAGCTAAATGACCCTGAAATTGAAAAGCACTACAAATGAACTCTGAAAAGGTTGAAACTTGGCATGGTATCATCATTACACCCACATAGCTTCTGCTAAAAAGTTGAGAGGGTTACGGCAAAAACTTGATGCACTTCGTGTACAAACTGGACCATCTCATTCGAAGTATCAAGGTTTCGGACGAAAACCCATCTGTTACAAAGGCATTTCATTTTTTTTAACTTATTTCAACTCCACACTTTTTGTGCATTCAATATGCACCATTCAAAGCCACATCCTCAAATTTCAACTCTTTCTAACTTCATTTGCTATTTTTCATGCATTTAATGGTTTTTTTTGAGCTAAATGACCCTGAAATTGAAAAGCACTACAAATGAACTCTGAAAAGGTTGAAACTTGGCATGGTATCATCATTTCACCCACATAGCTTGTGCTAAAAAGTTGAGAGGGTTACGGCAAAAACTGGATGCACTTCGTGTACAAACTGGACCATCTCATTCGAAGTATCAAGGTTTCGGACAAAAACTCGTCTGTTACAAATGCATTTCATTTTTTTAATTAAAATCATAATTTAAATTATTCTAAAAATAACCAAATAAATCTTACTGTGACAACAATCTAACACGTGACTAGGAGCAAAAAGAATTAAATTAAAAACTATTTGTAAACTCAAGTTATTCACAATCTAGGGTTTGAAGCAAATTTGAACAAATTCAAAGTTAAACCATTCAAATTTGAAAATTAATGGCACAAACAGAAACTAGACAAAATTTTGAATCTAATGCAAAAAGAATCACTCAAAAACATCAAATATCTTAAAAGATATAAGCAATTTAAAACAGAAACTAAAAACAGAAAACAAATGTAAAAACAGGAAAACTACCTTTAGTCCCGGTTGGTAACACCAACCGGGACTAAAGCCTCAACCCCTTTAGTCCCGGTTGGTAACACCAACCGGGACTAAAGGGGGGGGCCTTTAGTCCCGGTTGGTAACACCAACCGGGACTAAAAGGGCTGGCACCGTTCGAAGCCCCTTTAGTCCCGGTTGGTCTCTCCAACCGGGACTAAAGGCCCCGTTCGAACCGGGACTGATGCCTGCGCCGCTCGAACCGGGACTAATGCACCCATTAGTCCCGGTTCGTAACAGAACCGGGACTAATGCTCTGATCTGGCCTGGACCAATGCCCTGTTTTGTACTAGTGATAGGACTCTACATGTAAGCTTACCCCTTCCACCTATATAAGGAGGGGTAAGGCGCCCCAAAAGGGACAAGTTTTTAGACGTCTCAATAGACAAGTTGACAAGACTCAAGTCATTAGGGATAGACAGATTGGAGGCTCTCGAGATTAGAGGTAGCAAGTCAACACCTTTGTAACCGAGAGATCTTCCTCATCATCAATTTAAACCAAGCAGGACGTAGGCTTTTACCTCCCTCGGAGGGGCCGAACCTGGGTAAACTCGCGTCTCTCGATTCCGACCAACCCCTCTCAAAGCCGCCACACAGTTGCGATGGCCTCACACCTAAGTCCGCTAACCCGGACATCTTGCCGTGATAAATCCACGACAGTTGGCGCCCACTGTGGGGCTGCGCATAGTGGTTTGTGTTCTTGAAGGGATCTCTCCCAAGGATCGTGAAACACACAATTTTTCGGATGAAGAAGAGCCGATGCAAGTTTGAGATCGAGAAGAAAGAATTAGGGTTACATCCGTGCACTGTTGCATCCTGCGATCTGTCGAGACAGACTAAAGACCGAGCAGTTTCCGTCAACCGAAGTAGGCGTGTCAAATCAGTCCGCATCGAGATCAATTCAACCCGGCGTAATCTGCGAGTCGCCATACTGCATCATACCAAAAAGAGGTAATATCATTGGCAGTCATAGAACTTGCATCTGATGTTCAGTTTGATGCTAAAAGTTGTAAAATACGTCCTTACAATCACATAACTTGTCTATGCGTGCAGTTACAATCACTTCATCCGTATCCAGCCGTATCTAATGCCCACATGACATGTCTGCATGAATGCGGCCCACATGTCAGTGGCTGGGAGTGGTGGGGCGTTAGGTGAGGTACGCATTATATTTTGTGTGTGCAGAAAACACTTTAACTTATGTTTTGTTACGCACCTATCATACAATAAAAAACGCTGGATCACGGAATCAAATGCACGACCTCCTGTGAATAACAGTGCATAGATAACACTGGAGCAACAAACGTATGATTAGGTAGCACAATTAGCTTTATATTATAGGAACAGTATACGAATTAAAGTAAACAACAAAAGGGGAAATGGTGTTTAAAAAAGGCAAAGCCACGGATTGAATATATGACCTCTTGACAGGAATTAAAGAGCCTTCTGTATTTTTCTTTATGTACGCAAACAATTTATATTGTAGATGTTTTTCTAGAAAAAACAACTAAAATTTTGTTTGAATTCAAATAATTTTAAGTTTGAAAATCATAAAAGCAAATATGGTGCAAACTGTATGTACATAATTATTTTGGACAAATCAAGTAAATTTTCATTTGAATTTGAATAATTTTAACATAAAAAATCTAGTGCAAAATTAATGCACGTAAATTCTTTTGGACAAATCAACACATTTTTTAATTTGAAATATTTAAAATCCGAAAATCTCGATAAAAGGAAATATAGTGCATAATGAATGTACATAAATTTCTTTTAGAAAAATCAGCGGATTTTTTTTGAATTAGAATAATTTTAAATTTGAAAATCAAGATAAATTATAGTTCATATGATTTGCTAGAAGAAATTTAAAATTTGAATAATTATAGACTGCTCTATCAGAATGATCCCACTCTCCTCATGATAATATGCACATGTCATGGGGAATTTCTATTCCCCGCGTAATTTTCTTAAATAGAACAAGGTAAATAACAACATACACAGCCCGCAAAAAGAAACAGCATACACACGCACATCTCTATGTCCTGCCCCAATATTTTTTCTGAAATTTGTGAACATAAACCCTAAAAAAAGAAATGTGTGAACATTTTTAATATGCAACTTACGTTTTTCAAAAATATACAAAAATAATTTGAAAATGTTTAAACATTTTAAAATGTCACGCAATTTTTTTGTAACGCTTGAACATTCTTTTAATGCCACAAACAACAGAATATAAGTTGTTTTCGTACATCAGTTTATTCCTCCGGGAAATAAAATAACACAACATTATTTTAGTTTTTTATTCCATTGTTGGGCTGAGCGAACATTGTTAAAGAAATTTTTGTTTTTTGTTTTGCATCAATTTATTCCTGGTCAAGTGGATAGTGCAATTAGGTTATGGAGTGAAAAACGATCGGATCGAAGCCCCTTGGTTCTATTTTATTCTGCTTCCCGCGAGCCACTATGTGCTAATAGGTGCATAACTAAATAAAAGCCGAAGGTGTTTCTTGAAAATAAAAAGGCAATGTGTGGCTCATCCAATGCCTCATCACTCCCTGTCACTCCATGTGAGCACGAGATACGACTGGATACGTAAGAAGTGACCGTATCTGCACGCATAGACAAGTTATGTGACTGTAATGACGTATTTTACAACTTTTAGCACTAAACTGAACATCCTATGCAAGTTCTATGACTGCTACTGATATTACCTCTACCAAAAACAACTCAAAGCTAGCCGTCAAAAATCAATACGCCCACGGGGAGTGCTACCACCGGAATATTCAACCTGCCCACGGGGTGAGTTGCGTGGGCATACGCTGCAGCAGCAGTAAAAACAAAATAAAGAGAGGGCACGATTTCCTGGAGGTTGACATCGACGCGGACTCGGTTCCGCCTCCGTTCGCTCCGATTCCGCCTCACCTCGCTGACGCACGTCCGAGCCGCCGCTCCGCCTCCGCGGCGTCTTGCTCCGAACCGGCAAAGGTCTACGCCGATCTCATCCGTCTACACGCACTCGCTCCAGCCGCCGTTCCAAGATCGATCCGCCGGTGACCTGTTGCGGCGCCCCGTCGAATTTTTTCAGCACTGCTCCTCTCGCTCCGTCGTTGGAGCCTTTCGCTATTGTACCTCGCCATCCACCGCGGCCACGTCGGTCGGGTTCGCCTCTCCTCACCGCGAGTCGTCTCACCGCCGTGAGCCGCCTACTCATCGAGCTGAACCGCTCAGCTCCTGCGGCCTCCGGATCCTCCCGCAGCACCCGGCCCTTGCCGCGGCCGGCTCTCCCGCGCCCAGCCGCCGCGGCCTCCGGCCCCTGCTGCGGCCTCCGGCTCTCCCGCACCCTGTCATCGCCGCCACCTCGGGCCGGCCTGGCCACCTCCACGGCCGGCTGTCGCCTCTAAGCCATGGCCTCGCCCGCGTACGCGCCGTCACATGCCGACCGCCTCTGTCGCCGCGGCACCTCATCTCCGAGCCAAGCTCGAATCGTTGGGGGCTCCGAGCCAAGCTCGAATCGCCGGGGTGCATCCGAGCCGCCCCGACTTCGCCTCCGCGGCGCCTCACCTCGCTGGCGCGTGCTTGAGCCGCCCGTCTCCGCCTCCGCTACACCTGCCACAGCTGCCATGGCTCACCTCGCCCAGCTCCGCCCCTCACCGCATGCCTCGCCCCCGGCCGCCGGCTCGCTTCCACCGCGCCTCGAGCTGGCTTACCCCGCCTCCGCTCCGCTCCGCTCCACCGTAAGACCCCCGCGCCCGCTCCGCTCAGCTGTTCACTCGCCGCGCCGGCCGGGTTGCCTCCGCGAGCCGCCGCCCCGCTACCACTCCGGGTCACCCCCACGCTACCACTCTGCTCGGCAGCACCAGCCGGGTTGCCTCCGCGAGCCGCTGCCCCGCTCGGCTGCTCCCTAGCCGCACCGGCTGGGTCGCCCTCGTGCCGCCCGGCCATGCCTGGCCCAGCTCCGCGCGCCGCCTCAAGTTGGTGTCGTCTTCGTCGCCGAGTCGCCGATGCGCCCCGATCTTGAGCCGACCCTCACCACGTCGCCGGTGAGCCGCCTTGATGCCTCTGCCGCGGTTCCAAATCGCTGTCGTCCGGAATCGCCTCCGTGGTTCATGAGCCAGATGCGCTGCAAGCCGCCGCGCCTTGCTCTGGCTCCGCGCCTCCCCCGGCCGCGTCGACCTCGCGCAGCCTCGCCAGCGGCCCGCCCGTGCCGGCCTCTGCTTCGGCTGTTTTCCCCTCTGTGCTGCCCCGCGCACGAGTCGGGTCGCGCCCCGGCTGGCCCGCGTCTTGGCGCCACTCGCCGTTTCCCATTCACCACGCGCCGGCTGACCCGCCGCCCGCTTCTGGCCCTCGCCTCGCGCGCTTTCGGCTCGCCGCGCTAGCACCGCCCTGCCCTGGCCCCTCTGCCCGGTGAGAGCGTCTCCTCCAGCGTGCTCTTCCGCCCCTACAGCCTCCGTGCGCCGGCTCCTTAACTAATCCAGCGCCCTGCTGTGGCTGCCTGCCCACGCGGGGAAAGAAAAGGGGCTGTTTAGTCGAGTACTGGCGAGTTGCACGTACGGCTGTGGTCTGTGGTTACTGTTGATCAATCAAACACAACTACAACAAGATATGGAAGATAAGAGCTGTGGCAGCATCTCGCAAGGTCCTCGAGGGGATCAACGCAAAATCCTTTGGATGCATATAAGGATCAAAAGGAATTCAGCAACAGTACTGAAATGTTATCTACGGACGCCACATACGGATCCTTCTGTCGTCCGGACAAATCAGGTGAAGTCCGTCCAGTTAATTTTTATTGATGCATTTTTATCCTTTCGAGAACAATTACTCTCGTTTGCGATGTCTTTTATGCAGGACTGCCAAAGTGACAGTCATACCGCGGTTGCAAAGCTCACGACAACGCCCGCCTGTACGAGTTGTCCAACGGACGCGCGGAAGTCACCCATGGTCCAATCCAGCGTCAACATGTCATAGTTGACTCGTGCAAGCCGCCGCACCGGCTTACAACGTCGCGGCCGCCTCTCGCGACTGCACCGACTTACAACGTCGCGGCCGCCTCTCGCGCCGCGCCGGCTTATAACGCCGCGGCCGTTTCTTATGACCGCACCGGCTTACAATGCCACGGCCGTCTCTCGCAGCCGCGCCGTCTTCAAAACGCGCGGTTGACTTCTACGTCTACATCAACGCGCCAGGGGCTGCATACGCCAGTACGAGCCGCCCAGCGAACGCTTATGAGTCGCCGCCCTGCGGTCCAATCTACATCAACATATCGGTGCAGTGCTCGCCTGTACGAGCCGCCCAACGGACACGCGCAAGACGCCGCCCGCAGTCTGATCTACAGCATATCAGTGCGGTGTTCGTCTATACGAGCCGCCCGACGGACAGGCTCACAAGTCGCCGCCACTGTAGTTTGGTTAACTTCAACAACCAGCCGGGACGAACCATCAACCGGATTATCAAAGCAATTCATACGGGATCGTCTATAACCCGCCACGGTCAACCCCAACCTTCAATAGGGACTCTCAAGCCGCCTTCTTCGAGTCGACTTAAGATTCGGGGGCTACAGACATGGCTCCATACATTTGGTCATTTTTCAATGAGAAACCCGGGTCATTGCAAGGAAGTTAACCCGATCTCGGGGGCTACTACATTATTGGCGGAAGGATTAAAAGTTACCCAAGAAGACGAGCCGCCATGATGCACCGTTCAGCTTGGGGGCTTCTGTTGTTTCTTCATACAAGATGGCGGCTTACAAGATGCTGCAACAATGTTGATACTTCAACAAGGTCATTTGGGGGCTTCCAACCTGCCGGGTTTAGCTCGTTCACCCTCTTGATCGGTTCTTCAGCCACAATAGTAAACAATACGGCGGCTTACAAGTTGGCGGTCACCATGACGGCGGCTTACAAGACGATGCACAAGTTGATATCATCGACAAGGTCGTTTGGGGGCTTTCAACCCACCGGGTTAAGCTTCAACCCTCTCGATCAGGCTCTTCAGCCACAGCAAGGCCGGGTTATACACCCAAAAGTTGACTCCGTCAACAAGGTCACTTGGGGGCTTCCAACCCACCGGGTTTAGCTTACACACCCTCTTGATCGGCTCTTCAGCCCCCGCAAGTTTGAGTTAAACCTGCCTGTATGCTGCTGCTGCTCCACTATGTGACCCGCCGAACTCTTACCAGTTAATCTCGTTAGAGACCCTGAGCTGTTCAAACACGATTTGACAGTCACTCTCGTTAGAGACCCTGTACCGGTCAAGGTTCAACCGGCGGCTCTTGTCACGTGAGGGCCGGCTTACGGAAAGCGAGGATAAACTCACCCATCTGCTGCCGACTCTCTGCTATGTGGCCCGTTCGTACTCTTAAACAGTTACTCTTTTAAAGACCCTGCACTGTTTAAGGTTCAAACGACGGATTTACGTCACGTGAGAGGTAGCTTATGGGCCCTAAGGGTACTCATGCCCTGCTGCGTCTCTTTCTGGTTCGCTGCGCTCTTATCAGTTAATCTCACCCAGAGACCCTGAGCCGTTCAAAGAATTGACGGTCACTCTCTCTAGAGACCCTGTACTGTTAGAGTTCAAGTAGCGAGTCCACCCAGAAGAACCGGCTTATGAGTTTTCGAACAGGAAAGCAAGAACATCATACATTGCATCATACATCATGCATTACATCATACATACATATCATGCCGGTTTGCCAAACCGGATCAGAGCAAGATTATGAAAGAAGAAGCAAGGCTATACAAGATTTTAACATCTCCGGGTTGTGCTTTTTCAAGCCGCCCTTACAACAGTGCAGAATATATTCTGTCTTGTTTATTTTTGCAGGTCTTGTCTCTTAAGATGAGCCGCCCTATCAGATATAATGCCGTGTCATTTAATTGACCGACTATTGGATTTCTTCAAACCTGTGCTCTGTAGTATACTACAACACTCATGGTTTTCTCAAAATATTTGCCGGGTTGCACCACAACCACGAGCAGGGATTTCATTTCAAAGACAAAGGAATTATTCCAGGATATTCATTCCGGGTTATATTAAAATCACGGTCAAAGATTCATTCAAATCAGATCAATATCAGTTCAAAGAGAACTTTTGAAGTGCATTATGACGAGTCATATTACTTTCACACAGTCCCAAGTCGCCGCAGGCAGACGACCCGGCACTTGGGGGCTACATTATTCAAGTCCAGTTTATATCAAGTATGCAAGTCCCATGTCACTGCAAGCACGCACCACTGCACTTGGGGGCTAATGCAAGCTGGTTTTCAAATCATTACATTGTCAACAAGACCCTGTTATCTCAAGGAGATGAGCCGGCCTTTCTATATTTTTCTAAGTCCCAGCCCAGTACTTCTTACTGACCCGGCACTTGGGGGCTACACCGCTCAGATCAAATTTTCTAAAAGTCCCAAGTCGCTGCAGGCATGCGACCCAGCACTTGAGGGCTACAGTATTCAGCTGTTCAAGCAGATTATAAGGTCCAAATTGAAGACCCGGCCCATCACATGCGGATGAGCCGGCCCTTGGGGGCTACACATGTGAAATACAGGACACTCAGTATATATCTGGCGACTCAGATAACAACCCAGATTTCTCAACATTCAACACCAAGTTCAAAAGTCCCAGGTTGTTGCAGGCAAAACAACCCGGTCCTTAGGGGCTACACAATCAAAGATATTATTGCAAAGCGCCAAGTCATCATGGATAAACTTGGAGCTTGGGGGCTACAGGTAATATGGATATATAAAAATTGAAGAGAGTTTTCAAGATGTCAATTGTGAGTGAGACCGACTCAACAGATGTTTATCTAGCCAAAGAATTAAAAGTCCGGCTTAGCATCAGATGGATTTTCGTCCCAATATTTTTATCAAGTCAGCTGGAGTCTAGTTGTTTGACCCGGCATCGCCAACGATCATGACCCGGCATCATCAATGATTATGACCCGGCGGAGGTGACCTGCCAAGAGCATTGAAGGCCGACTCAACGGCATATGGGTGTTGTATTCCCAATATTTTATTTCAAAGAACACATACCTGCAAGACGATGGTGAAGACGGCTTGTTCATATGGAAAAGAAACCCGGATTTTCAAGGAGCCACCTCATCGAAACAAGACGACCAGGGGAGCGAGCCGGTCCCTTAACATATTTATTATTCTTATTTCAGGAGCTTACCATGAATAAATTCAAGCTAAGCTGGGGGCTAATGACGGGGATATTACCCCGCGATATAACCCGGCAGGCGATATAACCTGGCAGGAGGTATAACCCGGCCCGTTGTATGGCGGCTCATGCATCACCTCTATTACCGGGTCACAGGACGACCAGGCCCATGGCCCAGCGTGCGAGCCGGTGCAAGGCGGTTCGTGGATGGGCTTGGAGGGGCGGCTCACAAGAGAAGGCCCAGTGTGTAAGCTGGCGGAGGCGGCTTACAAGAGAAGGCCCAAGAAGAGAAAGGATTCCCTCACGAAGGAAGCAAGACCCGGATTAGGATTCTAGAGAGACTAGTCCTAGTCCTACTCTCAATAGGACTCTACATGTAAGCTTACCCCTTCCACCTATATAAGGAGGGGTAAGGCGCCCCAAGAGGGACAAGTTTTTAGACGTCTCAATAGACAAGTTGACAAGACTCAAGTCATTAGGGATAGACAGATTGGAGGCTCTCGAGATTAGAGGTAGCAAGTCAACACCTTTGTAACCGAGAGATCTTCCTCATCATCAATTTAAGACAAGCAGGACGTAGGCTTTTACCTCCCTCGGAGGGGCCGAACCTGGGTAAACTCGCGTCTCTCGATTCCGACCAACCCCTCTCAAGCCGCCACACAGTTGCGATGGCCTCACACCTAAGTCCGCTAAGCCGGACATCTTGCCGTCATAAATCCACGACACAGTCCCTTACCGTAGGTAAAACGCCAATTCCTCTAAGAAAAGAGGACGTCCACCATATATTTGGCATTCCGATTGAAGGGGAGGATATAGAGCCACACCTGGGAAAGAGACCCGACACACAATTGTTTAGCACCTATGCGAACAATGGGCAAATTTCGATTAGCGACCTTGAAAAGGCGATGAAAGCTTCCAAAACCCCCGACGACGATTTCGTGAGGCGGTTCACTCTGTACGCAATTGGTACTGTATTAGCAGCAACAACGCAGAATTATGTCAACTCGAAATATCTCAACCTTGTTAAGGATCTTCTGAACCTTCGGAATTTGAACTGGGGATGTTTCACACTTACTCACTTGTTCATGTCCATTGACAAATTTAACAATCTGGATCAAGTAAATCTACAAGGAAATCTAATTCTACTCCAGGTTAGTGCTACATGACTACTTAACGTACTATAATTTTTGTTCTGTTGCATATCTATATGGTGATGAAGTAATGTATTGTGTAGTTTTGGTACTGGGAGCACGTGCGTAGTGGCAGATTGATGTATCCTTGCAGACCACCTCCATTGCTCGCACGATGGGATGAACCCTCGGCAAAAATAAGAAGCGATGCCTACGAAAAAGGAGGTCTTTATCACGGACTGGTACATTTCTAGACTTGACCTTGGTATGACCGTTTATTTAGTTGGTAGTAATGATTCATTCGAACTTATTCAAAGGTTGTCATGGAAATTTGTGTGCCACAATGACCGTCCGAGAACACAAGTAATCCTGCAAGCAAAAGGTATGAACCTGTGGATGACCATGATTCGTGTCGAGCACAATCACAAGGTCAACATATTAGTAGCCAGCAAGTAAGCACTCGAAAGACAATTTTATTTATTTCAAAATAGCACTAAAAGGTGTCATCCAACCTCATTCATTTAGCTATTGTTATGAGCGGGCTGTTATTTTGTTTACACAGATGGACATTCTTGTTGAAGCCATCAATGCACGTTTTGCTGATCATGAAAAGAAGGTTGGCAGAAAATTAATGGAAATTGAGCACAGATTTGATGCCAAATTCATCACGATTAGCGAAGACTTGATCGACATAAAGAGTAAATCTAGTAGTAATCCTAGGTTGTCGAAGGCCGAGGATGAAATTAAAGTATTAAGGATGGAATTGCAGGCATGTCATATACTGTGCATATTATATTTTGTAATGAATATGTTCCTCCATATTAATTGTTGTTTGCTTTGTTACAGAAATTAAAAAATCAACTTGGAAACATCCGACAGTCAGTGCCACAAAAAGCAGGCGTGCCGGTGATCATTATGGCCCATCACCTTATGAGCTAAAATTGACAAACTTATGATTAACGACCTTTTTTTTGTAGGAATAAGTCACTGTGTGCAATGCATCCTTCGCACCAAATCCTAGGTTTAGCGAATCCACTGCAGGAACTTCGACTCCATCAAGTGCAAGAAACGTGATGCAACACATGGAGGAACCACGGTTAACTCCTATGAAGCCTTCCTTTTATAATGATTACAAGTAGACTGATCAGGACATAGAGGCAGCCGTTTTCATCCGCGCATCATACAACCCTGTTGAAGTAACTAGAATCGGAGACATTTCTCTGACAGTTGAACAACTGAAGCAAAATTTGAGCAACGAATACATTTATGATGACGTAAGCACCTTGTTCTCCAGTCCACATCAATTGTTGCAACTACTGTCTTATTATTGTACGATTGAAAACTTGGCAGGTTATCATGGCATATGCTCGCATTAGCCAAATTGAGAATGATACTACGTCAATCATATCCCCCCATGAAACGGAAAAGCTGTTACAAATGGAGGGGGTGGTTCCTGAGGGACGTGGAGCCTCGTGGGTTGCTGGTGTGGCAGAAAAATTTGTAGCACGGCGAAAGGTACACGTTTTCCTCACTTTCATAGTTCCTCTACGTATGGTGCACCAAACATTTCGGTTGTCACGCCAACCAAACTATCACTGCAGGTGCAAGTCCCTCTGAATGTACACAATAACCACTGGATGCTAATGGTTTTTAATATTGACAAAGAAGAGATTCAGTTCCTGAACTCCTTGAAGAAACATTGTGACAAGACCAAGGAAGATTCTCTTGTAAGTGTTCTCTTGCTGCCTCTTTTGCATGGCATGGCACATGAGTTCACAAAACACCATGACCACTTTGTATAACTTGTCCTACGCTACGTGGAGTCGATTCAGCTCTACATCGACATAGCGGTCAAGAATGGCTTGATAACACCAGCTAAGCCCATCAATTTTTCGAAATGGGATAAAGTACGGTATGAAGAGATACCACAACAGACCGACGGGTACGTACGGCCTCCTAAATTAGTCTTGGCCTACATGTACAAGATTATTAATCTTGAACTAAACATTGCAGGTATTCCTGTGCGATGTTCACACTGAAGTACATGTTGTCATGGGACGGGGAAAAAATGATCGATACATTTCACCAGGTGATTGAATGCCTAAATTAATTTTTAACTTTGTGTGCCCTGAAAGCTATGCTGACATACGTGTTGGTTATAAAATGAAGGAAAAAATACATATTTTTAGCTGGAAAATAGTTACAGCCCTGCTGCGTTCAAATTGCAACTTGCTTCGCCTCGAAACATACAAGTACCCTATAACGGTTAGCACTACACCAAGGATATTTCATTTGTTTCATCTCTCTCATGATTTGAACTAACGCACCGCTCTCTGCTGTACAGAAGGATGTGTACGATGCCCAGCAAGCAGCGCAAGCTAAGGGTTCACAAGACGATGTACAAATAATTAATGGTCCTCTTGGTTCCAACAAGAACGACACATCAAACTCCGAAAAGGATGCCGCTACACCCAGCTCCCCAAAAAATAAGAGACCACGTGGACGCCCGAGGAAGAATGTAGATGAAGGGCAAGAAACAAAAAAAAGACTTCCGACGAAGAATGTCGATGAAGGGCAAGCAGCAAAAACCAGAAGTCTTGAAGAAATCGGACATAAATATGACGCAAAGACCATACATAAACGTGTGTCTTCGTTGTCTTCGTTGTCTTCGTTATCAGAACGGTCACATAGGGCTTCCAAACCATCACAAGCTTTGATGAGCCCATTCAAGCCTAATGGTTATGCATATGCGCAGTGAAATCTTAGTTAGGCAAGCAGTGATATTTTAGGATTTCATGTTCATTTGCATGCTCTGATTTTTCCAACAAGGCATACATGCTCAGTTCTTATCAGAAACTGGCAATAGGCACATTTGGAAGTCATGTGTGTGCTCTACTTTTGTTAATGGCTAAGACATGCTCACTTCTTTTGCTTCAAGTGGCTCTACTTTTGGTAATGGTTAAGACATGCTCACTTCTTTTGCTTGAAGTGGCAATGAAACTTCTGGCAATCATGTACATGCTCAGTTCTTTAACCAGGACTGGCCATAGACCTTGCGGCAATCATGTACATGATCTACTTTTAGCAACATCTGATAGATATTCATTTGTTATGAGAAACTTGCAATGGATATTTTTTGCCAATCATGGGCATCATCTACTTTTTGCAATAACTAATGCATCCTCAGTACAAATCTGCATGGTCTACTTATGGCAACAACTAATAGATGCTGAATTGTACAGGTCTAACTGGTCATAGATATGGTTTGAACATCTTGCATTATAAACTGAACATAATCAGTTGAAGTTATATCTTGACATAGTCATAGTATTTGAGTTCCTAACATGCATCACCGTACAATATTTAAACAGCAAATTAAAACGGCAAACATACCTAGCATGTGACCAAAGTAGCACCAAACACTAAAGTTAAACAACGGATTAAAGCACCGCCCGACATGAGACATAAGTTTTAAACACGATAGGACATAAGTTTTAAACACAACATAGGATAAGTTTTAACGATGATAAAGCAAAAGACATAGATAGCACTAGGTACTGGGGCAGCAGTAGCAGGCAAGCAGCGCATCACTTCTTCGCCTTCTTTGTCGGTGGGATGTAGAAGGGCTCATTGCCCCTCACATACTTGGTGAGGAAGACGCCGAAGGCCGCGTGTTTAGCCAGAGTACTAGCCTGCTACTTACGAGTTGATGCATTGCCAAGGCCGACGGCATGCTAGATCAGGCTGTCGAAGCCTTCAGCTACGGCCCTGCCACAGAACAGGCAGAAAATCTTGCCATAGCGACGGTACTTGATTTTTCCGGCAATCAGATGCTTCAGGGTGTAGCGGCTCTTGCTATGCCTGCTGTCCATGCCATAGTCAACGTCCTCGTCATCCTCCTGTGAATTAGTAAACACAAAAGAACTAAGCTAATCTGTTTTCATATCATCTTCAAATTAAATGTGTAAAAAGTACAGATGAACACTAATTAGCAGGACGTAATAGCACTATCCACAGAGTACAAAAGGGCAACCAACTATTCTGTCTACGGCTACCAACAAGTAATTGACATGCATCAATACTGACTATGGAATAGTTGCATGGATAGATTACTGCACAACTAGTAAATGATTTCCACATGCATGACTTGATGACGTGGCTCCGTTTCATGATAGTTGATGCCTTTTACAGCGGTCATTCTGATTGGAATAAGAGAAAGGATTCATTACAGTCCTGTATCTACCACAGGATATGCTTCACACTAGGGGGATTTTATTCTATCTATTCGAATAAGACAATGATTTTTGTATCTAGGAAGGGTTTTTGTTCTACCTATTGGAATCAGTAAATTAATCAGATTCAGAAACCACACATCAACAGTAAAATCGATGATAAAATCCCTAAAATCTTACATATGTACAACTAGCACGGCCTTATGAGATCGATGTTCATCTACTTTACAAGAAAAATCCCAATGCCATGAAAAACAGTAAAAACAGAGTGCTTGAATGGAAAAACAAATCTGCTAAAAACAGATTGTACCTCAGAGAGGTCGTCGATGGCATCCTCGTCGAACTCGGAACCCTTCCTAAAATCTTCGTCTAGTTCCTTGATCCGGTTCTCCTCGTACAGATCGTCGATTTCGTCATGGACCTCGCGCTTGCGCTTGCGCTTCTCCTGCTCCAGATCTTGTGCAACCTTGTCCTGCTCATGCTCGCCGACTGGAAGCTCGACGGCAGCGATAGCCGCTGGAGCAGGCACAACAGTAGCTGCACCACCAGCCGTCGCCGCAACGGCGGTCTCAGGCGCGCCAACCGCCGCGTCAGCCACGACAGCAGATTGCTCTGCCTCGATGATTGCTACCTGCTTCTCCGCCGCTTCTTCCACATCGGGCTGCATCGTCGGACGATGAAAGGAGGAGGGTGGGGGAGGAAGGGAGGAGGGTGGTGGCGATGGGACGTGGTATGGCTGGAGAGGGAGAGGGAGAGGAAGAGGGTTTTCTACCAGAGAGAGTTGGGGAAGAAGAGAAATGACTGCTCGAGAGACCGAGGGGGCAAGGGGGGTGAATTAAAAGACGGTTGTTGGATTTACTCTCCTGCCCTGGTCGTTCCACGTTCCAGAGAGAGAGGACACTTCGCGTGGTGGCGTCGTGCACGTCTTGTTGTTCGCTGCGCACCGCCGTTGCGTTCGCTGACACGTGCACCCAGCGTCGTGTAGAACAGACTGGTGGGTCGTGCGCATTTCCTATTTTTTTTTCTTTTCTTTTCGTCTCCTTTTTTCTACTGTTATGGCAACAAAAAATCTACAAAAATTACATGTATTTTTTCAACACCTAGTACACATTACCTCTAGTCAGACAATAAAGAACAATTCACAATCTTTTTTTAACACATAATTATACTTACCGGAGGTGACGCATTGTCATATCGTTGTCGGAAATCGTTGCAAATATGGGTGTACTAATGGGTTGGTCATGCAGATGTCCTGGCAAAATTTTGTGTGATATGACAAAAATTGGACTGCTTCACCGGAGGCCGTTCGGGTAGGAGGTTAGGGTCCGTCCGAAACGACGTGTTTATTTCGGCATCCTTCAAATGGAGCACAAAAAAATTCATAGCCTTGTACCAACATGACAAGCATCCATGCCAAGTTTCGTACATTTTCGACCTTGTTTGGGTTTTCTAGGGTTTTATCGACGTTAAAACCCAATAATACTTACCGGAGCTGAAGCAACGTGCGCTCGCTGTCGGAAATCGTCCAAATTTTGCGTGTACTACTGGGGTGATCATGCACACCTCCTGGCCAAATTTTGTGTCGTTGTGAAGATGACCAAAATTTGACCTTGTTCATCGCACGGCGTTCGGGTAGGAGGGAAGGGTCCGTCTCAAAGGACATGTTTTTTTCGACATCGTGCAAGTGAACCTAATTTTTTTGTACAGCCTTGTACCAACAAGAGAAGCATCCATGCCAAGTTTTATAGCTTTTCGACGTTCAATGCGTTTTCTACGGGTTTATCGACGTTAAAACCCTAGAAAACTTACCGTAGGTGGAGCAACGTCCACTCATTGTCGGAAATCGTTCGAATTTTGCGTGTACTACTAGACTAGGCATGCAGACGTACTGGCCAAATTTAATGTGATTCTGAAGATGACCAAAAATTGACCTTATTCATCGGAGGCCGTTCGGGGAAGGGTCCGTCTCAAAGGACGTGTTTTTTTCGACATCCTTGAATTGAACCTAATTTTTTTCTACAGCCTTGTACCAACAAAAGAAGCATCCATGCCAAGTTTCATAGCTTTTCGACGTTGGATGGGTTTTCTAGGGTTTTATCGACGTTAAAACCCTAGAAAACTTACCGTAGGTGGAGCAATGTCCACTCATTGTCGGAAATCGTTCGAATTTTGCGTGTACTACTAGACTAGGCATGCAGACGTACTGGCCAAATTTGATGTGATTCTGAAGACGACCAAAAATTGACCTTGTTCATCGGAGGCCGTTCGGGTAGTTGGGAAGGGTCCGTCTCAAAGGACGTGTTTTTTCGACATCCATGAATTGAACCTAATTTTTTTGTACAGCCTTGTACCAACAAGAGAAGCATCCATGCCAAGTTTCATAGCTTTTCGACGTTCAATGCGTTTTCTACGGGTTTATCGACGTTAAAACCCTAGAAAACTTACCGTAGGTGCAGCAACGTCCGCTCATTGTCGGAAATCATTTGAATTTTGCGTGTACTAATGCACTAGGCATGCACACCTACTGGCCAAATTTGATGTGATTCTGAAGATGACCAAAAATTGAACCGGTTCGCCGGAGGCCGTTCGGGTAGGAGGGAAGGGTCCGTCTCAAAGGACGTGTTTTTTCGACATCCTTGAATTGAACCTAATTTTTTTCTACAGCCTTGTACCAACAAGAGAAGCATCCATGCCAAGTTTCATAGCTTTTCGACGTTGGATGGGTTTTCAAGGGTTTTATCGACGTTAAAACTCTTGAAAACTTACCGTAGGTGGAGCAACGTCCGCTCATTGTCGGCAATCGTTCGAATTTTGCGTGTACTACTAGACTAGGCATGCAGACGTACTGGCCAAATTTGATGTGATTCTGAAGATGACCAAAAATTGACCTTGTTCATTGGAGGCCGTTCGGGTAGGAGGGAAGGGTCCGTCTCAAAGGACGTGTTTTTTTCGACATCCTTGAATTGAACCTAATTTTTTTCTACAGCCTTGTACCAACAAGAGAAGCATCCATGCCAAGTTTCATAGATTTTCGACGTTGGATGGGTTTTCTAGGGTTTTATCGACGTTAAAACCCTAGAAAACTTACCGTAGGTGGAGCAACGTCCACTCATTGTCGGCAATCGTTCGAATTTTGCGTGTACTACTAGACTAGGCATGCAGACGTACTGGCCAAATTTGATGTGATTCTGAAGATGACCAAAAATTGACCTTGTTCATTGGAGGCCGTTCGGGTAGGAGGGAAGGGTCCGTCTCAAAGGACGTGTTTTTTTCTACATCCTTGAATTGAACCTAATTTTTTTCTACAGCCTTGTACCAACAAGAGAAGCATCCATGCCAAGTTTCATAGCTTTTCGACGTTGGATGGGTTTTCAAGGGTTTTATCGATGTTAAAACCCTAGAAAACTTACCGTAGGTGGAGCAACGTCCACTCATTGTCGAAAATCGTTCGAATTTTGCGTGTACTACTAGACTAGGCATGCAGACGTACTGGCCAAATTTGATGTGATTCTCAAGATGACCAAAAATTGACCTTGTTCATTGGAGGCCGTTCGGGTAGGAGGGAAGGGTCCGTCTCAAAGGACGTGTTTTTTTCTACATCCTTGAATTGAACCTAATTTTTTTCTACAGCCTTGTACCAACAAGAGAAGCATCCATGCCAAGTTTCATAGCTTTTCGACGTTGGATGGGTTTTCTAGGGTTTTATCGACGTTAAAACCCTAGAAAACTTACCGTAGGTGGAGCAATGTCCACTCATTGTCGGAAATCGTTCGAATTTTGCGTGTACTACTAGACTAGGCATGCAGACGTACTGGCCAAATTTGATGTGATTCTCAAGATGACCAAAAATTGACCTTGTTCATCGGAGGCCGTTCGGGTAGGAGGGAAGGGTCCGTCTCAAAGGACGTGTTTTTTTCGACATCCTTGAATTGAACCTAATTTTTTTCTACAGCCTTGTACCAACAAGAGAAGCATCCATGCCAAGTTTCATAGTTTTTCGACGTTGGATGGGTTTTCTAGGATTTTATCGACGTTAAAACCCTAGAAAACTTACCGTAGGTGGAGCAACGTCCGCTCATTGTCGGAAATCGTTCGAATTTTCCGTGTACTACTAGGCTAGGCATGCAGACCTACTGGCCAAATTTGATGTGATTCTGAAGATGACCAAAAATTGACCTTGTTCATCGCAGGCCGTTCGAGTAGGAGGGAAGGGTCCGTCTCAAAGGACGTGTTTTTTTCGACATCCTTGAATTGAACAAAAAAAATTGTACAGCCTTGTACCAACAAAACAAGCATCCATGCCAAGTTTCATAGCTTTTCGACGTTGTATGGACTTCCTATGATTTTCACGTTGAAAAAAATTCTTTCATATTGCATGAAGTAGTTTTCTAATGTGGATTTCGTTTTATCAACAACGAAGAGTGGGTTTTTTCTCAAAATATGCAGCAAAGTAGGCTGCCCCAAACTCCACCCCCACCCCAACCCACCACTGCCATAACACACCCACCCAACCCATCCAACCCACCCGCACCGGACGATTCGGGATTTATCCAAGTTTTTCGCCTGGCGAGATCTATCCGTAGCCACCACGGCCCTCCAACCCATCCGGATAGATGCCCGCTCCTGTGACTCGCGTTTCCCACCTACCGCCCCCACCGCCACCACCACCGCCGCCGCCACCACCGACACCACCGCCGTCGCCGCCACCCACTACGCAGCACCCCACCGGAGTCAGGGAGCGGGGGGGCTTCCGGATGCCGCTCCCACACATCTACCAGGCATTCCCGGAGATGTTGCAGCCGATCCAGTTGATTCCGGCAGCGACCTTGAGGGAGACAAGGGAGAAACGATGGCGGGAACATGAAGTGCGGATCCGCGACGATGCCCTCTCGTGGTCGATGTGCGTCAGCGAATGGAGGAAGGCGGATGCGCTGGTGGATCCGGGGTCAGATCCGCTCTCCCATGCGTGGAGATTTGTTCAGGTTTGCCAGGATCAAGCCAACCGAGAGCTGATGAACCTGGCACGGCGGATCTACTTCGAAGGAACTGCGGAGGAGAAACGCAGGATGCCTCATCCGTCGGAACTGCCAAAGGCGTTCATCAATTGGGCGTGGCAAGAAGCGAAGGCAGAGGATCCAGCTCGTGCGGAGAGATGGAGATGCATAGTGGGTCTGATGCCCACCGAGGTTCCGCCAGAGCCACTACCGGTGGATCCGTTGCCGTTCCTATCCCCAACACCGGCCTCGGATTGATCGGTGGGAAAAGAGTCTTTGCTGTTTCATGCGAGTGTGTTGGCTTTGCCTTTAGTTTCGTTTATCTGTAATAGGATCTAGTTCTCATGTCCTCGTCTGCCTGGAGTTTTTGAGGTTTTAAGGTTCTAAGATTTGTAGTTTGGACTGCTACTGAGAACTCTGTTCTCCGTTTTATCTGAATCATTACAACTACAAATTATCTGAATGAGTACAACTGTAATTCATAACAACTTCTGGTGTTCAAATACATAACATGAAATACTGACACAACTAGAAATGCAAAACAACTTCCTTTGTTGATGTGAGGCCCAGCATCTTCAGCAACGTATCCATGCTCCCACCTTAAGCGTAAAAATAATTGAAAATTTCAGATTGAATACATATAAAGGTGAAAGATGACAGTATGGTCATTTGAAGATGACAAGCCAATCTGACAGAATAACCCACCCATACCAATTTGAATACCAAGTTGTATAAGTTAATGTTGAATTAATATCACTTTTGCAAGATGCAAGAAGCACTTACAGGAAGTGAAGCAAAAGGCTATACAGCACTGCAACAGGACCAAGCCAACATCCCTACCAAAAGTAGTCATCCTAATATTTCAAGAAGACATGACCTATATTTTTGGTTTTAGATGCAGACCTATTGAAGCAAGACACAATTGACAGTAATTCAAAAGTGAAGACAGTGGCTGCAACATTAAGCAAGTGACTACAACTTGGTTGCAAAATGCCAAAATTTGTTATAAATTGAAAAATAGTTGACATCCAACTATCCTAAAACTTGTTTATCTTAACACTCACACCATGATTGTAAGCATGAAGAGAAGAAAAATTAGATCAAGTGCAAAGCTTACTATTCATCGGCCTCAGACCTCCGCCCCGTGAGACGAGGAGAACGGCGAGGGAACCGTGGAGGATGGCAAGGAAGCGACGTCGGGACAAATGCTTTCTTCCTCTTGTGGTTGGTGGGCGAGGACTCCACCGGCTCTTGGATCAATGCCGCCTTCACAAACGGCACCATGATGCTTCTCTCTGGTTCTTCATCCTCCGGATGCTCGATCTTGGACCGATAACGACACCACCTCCGCCTGACGATCGCAATCGGCGAATCCGACTGCTCCATGGCCCAGAGGAGGACCTCTATGGGGTCACGCGCGAGTCCGCCCGGGTGGATAGATGTTCTCTCGCTATCATTCAAATGTGTGCACATCACGTGCACTGTCCCCGCTATGCTTGTTGTCAAACCAAGAACCGATCTCCCTCAGCCTGGCTAACTTTACCTCGTCTCCGCCGGAGAGCTTCACGTACTCCTCTTCATAAAACGGGATCACCGGTGGTGTGGCCATGGAAGAGGAGATGTGGGGCAATGGAAGAAGATAGGGCTCGACGGCGACGGGTTGGAAGAAATGATGGCAATGGATGATGATAGGGATCGGCGGCGGCGGTTTCTGGCGACAGGGGCGGCGGTGGGAAGGAGAAATGATGCCAATGGAAGAGGATGGGGCTCGGCGGCGACGGTTTTGGATAGGGCGACAGGGGCGGCGGCATACGTGGGGAAAATGATGGACTAATTTGCCCTTCATTTAAAAGTACCGACCCCACCAACATTAGTACTTTCGAGTACTTACGAGGCAGTACTACGGAGTACTAACTATTTTACGACCCTTAGATCAACGAGAACGGACAGTCGCAAAAAAGACCAACCATGGTAAAACTTGTACTAAGAACCAATGTCGCCCTAATTAAGCTGGCTGCCACGGAAGAAACCACCTGTCATTGCCTTCATATCCTTCACTTTCTTTTGCATTTACATGTCATTCCTTCCGATTAACATCCAACCATCATCATACACACATCACTCGAACTATAATTAACGTAGAGACGACTAAAAGTTCCATTTGCATGTTGGTAAGATTGCACTCTCAATAAAGATTTAGGAAAAAATCAAGCAATCAATAATTAGCTAGCAAAACTAGGACTTCATACTTATAAAGATCCATCAACATACAAATTTAACAATAATAATAATAATTTATCATACATGCATGGAGTTGCCACAAATTTAATTATACAACATATATATATCGATGGGTTTGACTTAATTCATCGTTCAGCAAAATTTGAATGCTCCGCTCTCGCTCATACACATATGCTTAATCATACATATAATAATGCGGTCTAGCGAGCAATCTTCTCTATTATGTATGTAGGGAAGGAAGTACTACAGAGTCAGGTGATGTAGTTCTGGACAATCCCCGAGAAGGATGAGTATGTCCCCACGAAGGCGCAAGAAACCCCTACGAAGGATTATGAATGAGCAACCCGCAGTCTGTAAAATAGTTTTTTCGTTAGGCTCTGCTCGTCTCGGTATAATCTCGTCATAAATATCTGCTTTAAACAAATTTAATTGGCAATGTCATCACAATCTGACTTCCTAACCTTCTTTGTTCTGCTAGCATATAGTATAATTATAGTAAACAGATGTAACACTGGAAATATTTGCGTACCTGATACCAAGTCGCTTTATTCTTAAAGATGACCAAAAAGAATACACAAGGTAGAATGTAGGTCTGAAATCAGAACATACTTTTAGCCTCACACGAATAGCTGACCAAGTACTCGGTATCATCTAATGAAATAATCAGGGAACACTTACCACAAGCATTGCCAATAAAGAACCAATCAGAGCCATCACAAGTGCTGTAAATTTACATATAGAAAGAAGAAAGGTCAGTGGATGATTGAATCTTGTGCTACTAATGTCTAATATGTCAATGATTTATCCTGACCAGAGAAAGCAAACTAACGTACCAAAGAAGGGAACTGACAGAGCAATGATAAGGGTTGACACCACCAGGGCTGATCTAAGCATGATTATGTTGGAGTACTTCTGCTGTCTTCGCGGCAGCAACTCTTCCAGACTCATAGCCAGTGGGGTTATGGTCAGTGCATATGTGATTCTTTGTGAAGGACAATGTACAAGAATCATATACATCAAAAAATAATTTCAGAACTTTATTAAACAAGTAATAAAAAGATCAGCGTGTGTGTATTCCAGAGAAGCTTAGACAAGAAACATAATTTCTCTATGTCTCAGTTTTGGGATTAATATCCCCTTTCAAGAGAAATAATTGACAAGCCAAGGATATTTGGTTATCGGATTTGCCACCTGCAACAAAAGTCAGGAGCTAAGTCAACATGATTGAGAATGAAGTTACATTAAACATGCTTAGTACAGAACAAAGGGGTCTGAAAAGTCTAGGGAACAGCAGTTTACCGTGGCCCAGACAGCAATCTTGGAAACCACCAAATTCTTCGGTAAGTTGAGTGTGAACTGAGACTCTGTGGATTCACCAAACATTTTGTATCCCATCACAGCAGCGGCAGTAAACAAAATGGTAGAGAACCCAATGCTGAAATTAAAGAAGCATCAAACCAAGACTGAGTGCTGAAGTTCCAAAAAAATGATATGGAATATATGGATGGACTGTATATAGGTTGTCCCAAAGTAGCTAATTTACCAAGTGAAAAGAATGGAAGGAAACTGGTGGCGATTCATCAGAGAAGAGTAGATGTTTGGGAACACCCCATGCCCCGAGTAGCAGTAACCGTACAGTCCAATTGCCATAGGAATTCCCGGGAGGTTTAACGTAGTCCCTTTGTTCTTGAAGCCAACATGATCAACAACCCCAATCCAGAATAGGCAGATGACTACAAGGATTGATGCAACCACACCTCCAGCTACAAAGTAAAAACACAACAACATCAAGAAATGATGCATGTACATATACATGGCACAGGATATACCTTAACTATATGCAGAACATACACATAAACTGTGAGTTTTTGCAAATATATGTTAATTGTGTAAATATACCTAGGCCAAACACGGAGGATGAAAATAGAAGCAACAAGTGAATAGAGACCTGAAATATAGCTCAGATAGGTAAGGTCACGGAGCCAGGTGGTCGGCATGACAACAAGGGTGGTCAAGATTGCAAAGAATACATGCGAGTTCACTGTCAAGCTCCCAATGATCAGGTGTACATTGGGGAATAACTTTGACAAATTGTCGCTTTCCAGTATCAAATACTCGATGCAACAGGCCTGCAACAATAGATCAAGGATAAGTTAATTCGTTGCTGATTTTTTTAGATGTTATGGCTGTCCAGAAAGAAAGAATTATTATGTTTTGGTTGCAACCCACCATACACTGAGCTGAGATAACTCATACCAAAGTACATGGGTAAGTAAGGATCAGGGTATCACATTATGATCCTAGTGACTAATTAACTGTGGTACTATTTTCGTGATCGTTTCATGAAAATAAATTTCATCTTAATATTAAATATTACCAAAGCTTATACTTTTCAAAAATATTACCGAAGTATGTGAATTAGGGTGTATGTGAGCTTTTATACGCATTGGACATGATATTAGGGTTTAATGGCCTTGTACAGATCAGAGCAATTGTGTGCCTATGTGTTTTCTCCAGGATATGCAAGGGGTTGATATGAATTGTTTCAATATATTCCCTCGGCCTAGCAATTAGCAATTCTGAATTTCTGATTGAAATGGCAGGTTGGTAATGAGTACTTACATACAGTTCCACGTACAGGATTATCTGCAGATAGTGAAGCCACACACAAGAAAAAAAGTTAGCACAACAACATTCCTTGATTGAAATCTCCCAAACTACTGAAGAACGTGTTAATATGTAATCATCATGTGGAGGAGATCTTAATCTTACCGAGATGGCTATGCGACCGGTGATGCCAAAGGCAGCGTGACCAATATCCAGGTATGTCTGAAGGCCCTCCTTGCTGTCTAGGCAACGGCGCAGGAGTACACCAGTGTACCATGCGAGCAGAGCAAATAAACCTAGTATCACTAATCCGAGCCAGCCCCCTTGTTTAATGGCATAAGGCGTTGATAGGATTCCGACACCACATAGAACATTTATTCCTGCATATTCAAAACCAATGGGAGCAGTGTGTTGGATAATGAGCAACTTACATTTACTGTGGGCCAAAGGCCAGTACATATACATGTGAGGTATTACAAGCGGTAGTACCGCACTCAGAGCGGTAGTACCGCCTCGAGCGGTAGTACCGCCCAAACACACATCTAACACACATCTAACACCCCCCCTCAAACTCATGGTGGATCAACAACACTGAGTTTGGAGAGAAAGAAGCCATGCTGCGCTCGAGTCTGTGCCTTCGTGAAGAAATCCGCCAACTGTAACTCAGAGGGCACATAGTGAAGAGCCAGTGTCTGATCCTGCACAGCAGCACGTACAAAGTGGGCATCCACACCGATGTGCTTGGTGAGCTCATGCTTCACCGGGTCACGCGCAATACTGATAGCACCGGTACTGTCTGACAGTAAGGGAGTCGATGTAGTAGCAGACACACCAAAGTCCTCAAGTAACCATCGTAACCAGATCACCTCAGCCATCAGCATAGCCATCGCTCGCAACTCAGCCTCTGTACTCGAGCGAGAAACCGCAGTCTGTTTCTTTGTCTTCCAGGCAATAAGAGAGCCACCAAGGAAGACACAGTAAGCAGACAGCGAGCGTCGATCAGAGGGATCACTAGCCCACGTAGCATCAGAGTAGGCCTGGAGCTCGAGAGAACTGGAGCGGGGAAAGAAAAGGCGATGAGAGATCGTGCCACGAAGATATCGTAGAACACGGAGGAGGTGACTATAGTGGACAGAGGTGGGGGCTGAAACAAACTGACTGAGAATGTGGACAGGATAGGAGATGTCAGGACGCGTAACAGCAAGATAGACAAGGCTCCCAACGAGGTGGCGATAGTGAGTGGGATTAGGAAGAGGGTCACCATCAGAAGCACGAAGCTGAACGTTGAGCTCCATAGGAGTCACAACAGTGCGCTCATCACCGAGAGCGGCACGAGTAAGAAGATCCTGAATATATTTTTCCTGGGAGATGAAGAAGCCTGCAGAGGTCTCAGAAATCTCGATCCCAAGAAAGTAGCGAAGAGGACCAAGATCAGACATCAGAAACTGTTCCCGGAGGCGGGCCTTAACAAAGGCAATATACTCAGAATCGTCACCAGTGATGATCATGTCATCCACATATAGAAGGAGAAGAGTCCGACCACGAGGAGAGGTGTGGACAAACAGTGCTGGATCATGATCACTAGGCAAGAAGCCAGCGGCAGTAACGACAGAGGCGAACCGCGAGAACCAGGCGCGAGGGGCCTGTTTAAGACCATAGAGGGAGCGGCGAAGTCGGCATACCATACCATCAGGAGCATAGTACCCCGGTGGTGGCTGCATATAAACCTCCTCACGCAACTCACCATTGAGAAAAGCGTTCTGGACATCAAGCTGAGATACAGACCAATGACGAACAGATGCCACAGCAAGGAGAGTGCGGACAGTGGTCATGTGGGCCACAGGAGCGAATGTCTCATCATAATCGCGTCCCTGCTCCTGCTGAAAGCCACGAGCCACAAGACGAGCTTTGTATCGCTCAAGGGAACCATCGGAGCGAGTCTTAATCTTATAGACCCACTTGCAGGTGATGGGACGAACACCGGAGGGAAGAGAAACCAGATCCCACGTGCCATTGCGCTCAAGCGCCGCAAGCTCCTCGGCCATCGCAAGCTGCCATTCAGGCTGAGTCATGGCAGCCCGATAGGTGGTGGGCTCAGGAATGGCAGAAAGACCATACCGGTCAGGAGAATAGCGATCAGGTGGGGGACAAGGCCTAACACGGAGGTGATGGACCGGCGGAGGCGTGAGAGGAGGTGCACTGGAAGTAGAGGGCACATCAGTAGGATCATCCACAGCACGAGGACGACGAGCGTAGTGGAGAGGAAACGGGGAGTGAGGTCGAAAGACTGGGGAGGAGGGTGGGGAGGGAGGGGATGGTGGAGACGAGGGAGAGGAGGAGGAGGGAGGGGATGGTGGTACCGGTGGTGTAGGGGGACGCACCGGGGGAGAGGGAAGAACAGGAGGCACAGTGGGAGATGTGTCAGGAAGGAGAAGAAAGGAAATATCTTCCACGGAAAAGCTCGAGGAGGAGGGACGCGGATAGTAAGAACGAGACTCATCGAACGTCACATCACGAGAAATGCGCAGACGGCGACCAACAGGATCCCAACAGCGATAGCCCTTGTGCTCATCACTGTAGCCAAGGAAAACACACTCAACTGGCTGAGCAGTCAACTTGGTTCGTTCTCGTGGAGCAAGAAGAACATAGCACACGCATCCAAACATACGAAGAGCGGAGTAGTCAGGAGAGCGACCAGAGAGACGCTCCATAGGAATACCACCCTTCAAGGCAGCCGAAGGCTGAATGTTGATGAGGTGGGTGGATGCGGAAACGGCCTCAGCCCAAAAATGGGGTGGAAGAGAGGCGGCTATCATCATCGCCCGAGCCGTCTCAAGCAAATGGCGATGTTTGCGTTCAGCAACTCCATTCTGAGCATGGGCACCAGGGCAAGAGAATTGGGCAAGAGTGCCCTGCTCCGCAAGAAAACCACGCAACATGTGAGAGATATACTCTCCAGCTGAGTCAGCACGGAAGATACGGACAGGCGTGGAAAATTGAGTGCGAACCATGGCATCAAAACGTTTGTATATGGGGAGAACCTCGCTGCGAGATTTCATACAATAAAGCCAAGTGTAGCGAGAGAAATCATCAATAAACAGAACATAGTAGCGATGACCCCCTTTCGAGTCAAAAGGAGCAGGGCCCCATACATCAGAATGAACTAAGTCAAAAGGACGCTGAGATACAAACTCACTGGTAGGATACGGTAACTGAGTCTGTTTGCCAAGCCTACAACCTTCACAATGCAACGAAACATCACCGGAGACAGACCCTAAGACGCCTTGGTGTACTAATGAGGACAAGCGAGAGCCACAGATGTGACCAAGTCAATGATGCCACTGCTGGAAGGACGCAGAAGAGGAGGCAGCAAGAACATGAGAACTGGCGTATGTGGTAGCAGCGGAAGGAACACGAAGCCAGTCAACCTCCCAAAGGCCCTCAGACTCACGGCGCCGAGGGCCACCGCCAACCGGAGCCTGAGTGCGACGATCCTGAATAGAGCAAGAGTCGGCATCAAGAATGACACGACAACCAGAATCAGTAAGTTGGGCAGCGGAAAAGAGATTCATGGTAAGACGAGGAACATGAGAAACACTAGGAACCGAAAAAGACGGAGTGGAAAGGATGCCACGACTAGCAACGGGAAGAGGTGTGCCATCGGCAGTGAGAACATTAAGAGGAAAATCAAGAGGTCGAAGAGAAGATAAAGCAGAAGAATCAGAAGACATATGGAAAGAAGCTCCAGAATCCAGAACCCACGAGGATGTACCTGACTGAGTAGGCTCCGGCGGGGGCGGAGTGGTTGTGGCAGTCACAGCGGCAACAAAACCCGTCAAGGAAGAACCAGAGGAAGCCAACATGCGCTTGAGCCGCACAATATCCTGGTCAGTGAGCGACAAAGTCGAGGAGGACGCACGAGTCCCACTAGAAGAAGAGCGCTTCAGGTCTTTCCGCTTCTTGTGACAATCAGACTCTGGGTGACCTGGCCTGTTGCAGTAGCCACAGAAGGTGTGCGAGCGCGGCCGACCCTCTCCTGAAGAAGGAAGGTGACCCGCCCCCCTGGAGGTGTAGGCAGGAGCGGTGGAGTGGTGAGGCGAGCAGACGACACAGGAGCTCGGGCAGCAAGAACAGTGGGAACCACAAGCAGACCAGCAGAACGGAGGCGTGTCTCCTCAGCACGAAGCTCTGCAAGCACCTCCGAAATAGGAACACGACCACGAGCAAGCAGGTGAGCACGCCGAGGCTCAAACTCTGGACGAAGGCGAGATAAGAACTCATGGAGGCGATGAAACTCCAAGTCAGACCGCACAGTCTGGCAACACCGGCAAGTACCACAAACAACTGTCCTGAGAGAGTCAAGCTGGCACCAGATGGCAGAGCTCTGTGAGTAGAACTCATCAACAGAAGAGTCACCCTGATGAAGAGCGTGCTCCTGACGCACCACAGATAAGTAGAGAGCATCACCAGATGGCTGATATCGCTGACAAAGATAGGACCACATCGCAGCAACAGGACCGAGACCCATGAACTCAGACGCAAACTGAGGTAAGACACTCGCAGTAAGAACAGCAGCAGCTCGAGCATCATCGTTGCACCACTGAGTGTAAGCAGACAGATCATCTCGGTAAGCAGAAAGAGCATCTGAGTAGGCAGATACCTGCTGATCATAAGCATCAACCGCAGCATCGTCAAGGGCCTTGGCTGTATCCCGATCAGCCTGAGAAGCATCAGCAGCAAGAACAGGCGGCACCGGCGGGGTAGGAGCCACAGGTGCAACAGGGCAAGGCGGACAGGGAACCTCGCCAGAGAGAACGCCCCACAGAAGAAGACCGCGCATGTGGATGCGCATGAAACCCACAAACTCAACATAGTTGGTGCCATCGAAGATCACCGAGCACCGAGGAACAGCCACATAGCCCGACGAAGACATGACGCCTGAGTGCGCGGTAGTACCGCACACCTCAGCGGTAGTACCGCTTAGGGCGGTAGTACCGCTCCAGTGCCGTGCGCACTTCCGCTTATTTTAGTCTTCTGGTATGCCTGGCCTTCAAGCGGAAGTAGAGCGGCAGTAACGGGCGGTAGTACCGCTTCGGGCGGTAGTACCGCTCTTGCCAGCGGTAGTACCGCTGTGCACAGGGCGGTAGTACCGCTATGCTAAGCGGTAGTACCGCGCAGAGCCGCTGAATCGGGATCGGGATCGACCAAATCGCTGCCGAGCGAGGAGGAGCAGGGAGGGCGGGCGCGGGACGGCGCGGAGGTGAGCCCGGGCGAGGGGGGGGGGGCCTGGCGGACGGGGGCGGCCGGAGCCGGCGGGTCGTCCGCGAGCAGGGGCCAGCCGGCGCGAGCAGGGGCGGCCGGAGACCAGGCTGGCGCGAGGCAGAGGCGGCCGGCGACCGGCACGGTGCGGGGTAGAGGACGGGGAGGAGCAGCCGCGGCCGGACCAGGCCGGCGCGGGGCAGAGACGTCGGCCGGAGTTGCTCTAGCGGCAGCGACGGTGGAGGTGGAGGAGGAACCTGGCATCTGATACCATGTTGGATAATGAGCAACTTACATTTACTGTGGGCCAAAGGCCAGTACATATACATGTGAGGTATTACAAGCGGTAGTACCGCACTCAGAGCGGTAGTACCGCCTCGAGCGGTAGTACCGCACTCGGGCGGTAGTACCGCCCAAACACACATCTAACACACATCTAACACAGTGAACTAAGTAACTAGAGCATTTTATCATAAGAGTTTTCTGAACTAACTAATAGTTTCTGTCAACCTTCAGTACTATATTAAACTGTAAAATGGCCCACATATAGAGCAATTCCAACTACTTTGAAACATGTATGGAGCAACTAAAACTGTAAGGATTTGAACGAAAAACAGGGCGATCTGTATGCAGATCCTTCAACATAGATCCTTCAACATTTATGCTCTTACTATTTGGAGTTTTGGACTAGTGTAAATTGTGTATTAGTAGTTGTCAGCACAATATTACTGCATGTAAAAATGTCTACCTGGAGCACCAGTACAATGAACTTGGACATTGATCTGTTGGGAACATGTCTAGGTTCACTAAATCTGATATTCAGCAACGGTACATCACAAGAATATTCTGCAGTGTCAATGATTGAAGGCCCCTATTTATCATGCTCTACTCACAAAAATTACTAGAACGGCTCTAGAAACACGTACACGCATGTAATTTGTAATTGGATCTATCGATCGATTTACTTGTATCGATCGGTCAAATCTAGCATCTCTGTAGCATTTCTTTTCACATTCTGAATGGAAAACATATATTCTCATAATTCATAGACCTGCTCTAGCTCTAGGTGCTTACCATTCATAGTTCCCTGGGTGTAAGAGCATTGTTGGTAGGGAGAAATCTCATGACCAACCACCAGTGCTTTTTGATCCTCGGGAATCTGTTGCAGGGACGGTTTCCTCGACGGCAGAAGGTACTGAGAACTCTTCTGAATATCTTCATGCTGTTGCTGTTGTTCATCACTTGTTCTTGGGCGTAGAAGCGGCTTGACAAGATGAGAGATGATTTCAGGGGTTTTGCCTTGAAAAGAGTTGTTGAGGAAAGAGTTGGTCGCCAAAAATCTCAGACTGGGCGACTGCACACTACTTAAAATCGCAATTGAATGCCTGTGAAAACACAAAAGAAAAAAAAACTGTTACTTCCCAGATAACCTTTTGGGCCGGGAGGACCCTACACAGAAAATTCATTTTTGTCTCCTACTTTTTCTGGATTCCTGAGAAGACTGGGTGACTGAACATTGGTGGTTAATGCCATCAAAAGCCATATGGCAATGCAATGGAAAAAAATAAGGCAATATCAAGATTTTGTTTCAATGAACAGTTTTTTCATTGAAGTTGCAACCATCTGATAAAAACTAGTCCGGAAAAAGTGGATCAGGCCCCCGCGTCGTCTCCAGGAGGCGGCTCGGGCGGGCACTCCAGGCAGCGCCGCCGGCACCCCCTACTCCTCCTCCTCCCCCCGCCGCCGCTGGCATACGCCACCGAGCAAAGCTCGCTGGTGGCCGGCGGCGGTGGGAATTCGTCGCGACAGATCTTGCTCGATGTAGTCACCCTCGTCTTTACCGGATCTGGCGCTGGGGCGTCCCTCCCGGCAGCTGACCGCAGGATCTGGCCGGAATTGGGCCCTGGTGCATCTCCGTGCAGTGGACATGGTCCCAGCAGTCTACTACATCGTCATACGGTCGTCCACTTTCGTTTGATCTGGATATGAGAGCGGCTATCACGGTGGTTGCTGCCGGCCACGTCGTGCAATTCAACTGGGATTGAAGAACCGTAATAAAGTCTTATATGGAGCCCATCGGCGTCTACCGCGTCCCATCGTCCGGATCGGATTGGGCAGGCCGGTGATCGTCGGTATGTGGATCCTGCTGATTATCCTTTCGGCGGTGTATTCCGTTTCCCGTTGTCCAGATCGGATCGGGCAAGTTGATGGTCTTTGCGATAGTCAAATCTGGCGGGCATGGACCGGGGCAACAGTAATGGCTAGGGGCTGCGGTGTGGTCGAGACCTCGGAGGCTCGCTGGTTGTGCAGTTGTGCTGCAGCGGCTACGACTCCGCTTTGCCGGATCAGATCCATCTCCGGCAACCATGGCGGCAACTGTGGCGAGTGCGGACAACGGCGGCTAAACCTCTACTGATTGCGGTGGTCACCGATTTCCTCAGGGTTTTCCTCTCCAGATCTAGTGGTTGGCTTCGACGGTGTGATGCATTCTACGGACGACGGCTTGACGCAGAGGGTGTGGATGCGCAGCGATGGCGGTTGGTTTTCTGGACCAGTGCATGTAGCTGCTTGGATAGTGGAAAAGTGGGGGCAACATCACTTGATTGACTTCGACGAGCTCCGGGGTGACAACCTAGGACTAACACATGTTTCTTATACCTGGCAATGACGGCGTTGTTTCGTCGTCACCTTGCTGAAGGCATTGCTCGGATATGATCGGTCTCTTTCTTCAGGGTGAAAACCTAGATTCTATTCTTTAATGGCTGGATCCGGTGACGATGGCGCTTGAGTGTCGCTTCCTTCCTGAAGGTGTTGTTGTTGAAGAATTTTGTTGTCCTTGTGATGTCATGAGATGGTTGGTGCGAATATGGCCATTGTTGTAGTTTGTCGATCACTTTGAAGTTTTTTCTTTTTCCTCGCTAGGCATACCGTTGGTCTTAGATGACTTTGATATCTGCCAGCGTGTTTTTTTATGTGTGTGTGAGTTTTGGCTGTGTGTATCCTAACTATGCAGAAGCCGGGTGTGTGTTCATTGTGTTTGTATCCTCTTGATGCTTCATCTTGAATGAATAAAATTCATCCTTTATCGAAAAAAATCTGATAAAAACTATAAATTGTCAGCCTCTGGATGCCATGGCACTTCATCATCGTGTTGGTTACCAACAACTGCGTTGCCCATTCTATGACTTGTCACCATCGTAACAAAAGAGATGCCCTCATCCTCGTCACTGATGTTCTTCAACGGCTGGTCCTGGCAATCGGCGCTAAGGGCGGGCTGCAACACCCATCGACCACTCTCTACTATGCCCCGTTCTTCAGTACGTAGACAACATCCTCATCCTTCTTCGTGCCGTTATCGACCAGGTTGCCAGGCTAAAAACCTCCACGACTCCTTCGCCGCGAGCAGCAGCCTCGCCCTAAATTTTGACAAGTGCACCTTCATCCCATCAACGTGGCTGCGGGTCAAGCTCTCCTGTTGGCTGCCATTTTCGGCTGCCCTATCACGGACTGCCCCCCCCCCCCCCCCCCCCCTCCAGCAATACCTCTTGACACAAGCTTTCGCTCCGCTTTGTAAATAAAGCCACACGACCGAACAATACAAGGTGATGAGAAAACCCTCTTACAACGCAGATAAAAAAAACAGACAACAGAGAAATCAACGCAAACAACGCATAAGAGATGCACTACTATATGCCAGGACCTTGCTGTCGAGCATGAGCACACGAGCAGACGAACTCCAGCCCGATGCTCCCAGCGGCCGTCGACGAAGAGCGAACCTGTGTCTACAGGAGAAACCACCGGACTTCGCCACAAAGCCCTCACCAAACTATCGCCGAAGTGGGCCCTCTACCTTCTCGCTCCGGTCCGTGGAGCGCCGATCCTACCGGCGACCAGCACGAGCCGAGAGCACTGATGACGCGGTCACATGTAAAAGGTAGGAGACAACCGAGACCACCCTAGGGTGGGACATAAGAAGAAACAAGCAAAGAGCCAAGCATGCCTGAATATGCCACTGCCAAAGGTACCTGAGCTCCACGACGACACCCCCAAGAGGGTAATGGCACAAAACGTCGTTGCCACCGAGTCCGAAGGAACGAACAAGGGTTTTCACCCGAATCCCTGGCACGGGGAGGAGAAGCATAACAATGCCTCCAAGAGGGTCACGACACCCACTGGAGTCGCCACTGTTGGCGTCAAAGCTAAGAGCTTTCGCTCGGAACCCGCCTACGCCATGACGAGGGACCTAGGCCAACAAGCCCATCCTGAAGGGAGGCCCGCCGCGACCAATTCAAGGCCTCCAGATCGAGATCTGGGCTCCGCCAGTACTACTGGCAGCGACCTTGCCAAGACCGCCCGCCGCCACTCCTATTGCCACCTGCGTGGCCAAGAAAAATAGCTATCACTGCCGCCACGCTACTCGTCGGAAAGCCAACCATGCAGCCCGCCATCCAGGGCCTCCGCCCCGGCATCCAAGACCGAACACGTGGTCACCACCCACAGGAGGACAAGCAGAGGCCTCCCCAACCTTCCCACTAGAGCCCACCTCAATGTGGGCAGAGGTGGCCCAGCACCGGGCCATGCCGTCGGCCCCTGCCCTGCTGCCCACACATGCGGGGAAGCTCTACACCGATGTGAGATGAGCCTCACCAGCTGCCAGCACCACGCCCCCGGCCGCTATCAACCTGCACCATCAGAGGAGCGACCGTTGCCAACCCACCAGATCTGGCCGCTCCAGATATGGACGGACGTGCCAGCCATTGCAGCCCGACGACGCCAGCCACGGCACAGCCATGGCTGCACCGGGCACAACACCCTCCAGCCCAACACGTGTCCCCGTCGCCTGCCACCTCTGCCACCCATCGAGGCCCACCCATTCCTGCTGGAACCCCCACACCATGCGCCCGCTGGAGAAGAGACAACCGCCACCAAGGGGCCCCCACCGCCACCGTAGACCGTAGGATGAAATAGGGAAGAGGGGAGGGGTAGGGTTGGGGATTGGGTGCCGCTGCCCGTGTCACCCACAGAGGCGACGCGGGGGCCGAAGCTAAGTCCCCGTGATTCTTAGTTCCCCCCAGCAATACCTTGGGTTGCCGCTCTCCTCCTCCAAGCTAAAACTCAAGGATTTCCACCCTCTCATTGCCAAGATTGATGAGCGCCTCGCCTGCTGGCGAGGCGTGCTGCTCTCCTTCGTTGACAAGCGGGTGCTGCTTAATGCGGTGCTCTTGGCCCTGCCCACCTACACCATGGCCGCTTTGCAGCTCCCGGAGGGCACTCACAGCTCCTTCGAGCGTCGGTGTAGAGCCTTTTTCTGGACTACTAACAATGTCGTCACCGGCGCTCATTGAAAGATTGCCTGGACGGAGATCTACCTTCCCCGCGATCGTGGCGGCCTCGGCGTCCGTGATCTCTGCTTGCAAAACTCTTACCTGCTCACGAAGTTCCTTGCGCTCCTCCACGACGACCACTCCACGTCGTGGCAGTCTTGGTTTGCTGCCCACAGTCGTCCTACTCCCTGATTAGGTCTTGCTGGCCGTCCGCGGCGTGCCCTCTTGTCTTAATTTGGCATTAGGCCACCTGTTCCTCGCGTTTGCCGGCTAATACCGCTGTTATGCCTTAACCCCTGTATGTTGTCACAATCCTGCCGTGTTTATCACGGCTCGATGAAATGTTCAGGTGGATTGTTTACCCCCCGTAGACCTTTAGGATGGTCATAGTGGGAGTAACTTAACAAGTAACATAGCGCATTTTAAGACAAGTTTGCTTATGTGGCATGTAATTAATGAGGAGAGAGGTGTTTGGAGTAACATACGAGCAAGTACAATAGGATGACATAGACGGGCTATAAGAGATGCCAAATCAGTTTTTTGCCTAGTTGGAGGTGAGAGAAGAGGAGAGAGAAGGGAAGCGGACTGTAGAATTACAGCCGGTTGTAGCACGTGCTCCAACACACTTTGTGAGAGTAAAAGGTGGACCACTTATTAATAACCAAACATACTAGTATGACTAACTATTGTACTAGTAGACTATTACGTTGGCTATATATATGGCGCCGCCACTTCATATAGCCGACTCTTGGCTATACTATTAACCATGCTCTAATACGTTACTATAACATACGCAACCCAAAACATAATGAGTCTACAATCTAATACTTCTATGTTACTTTGCACTATAAAGGTAATAACAGACTATGTCATATGACACTAGTCTAAGTTACTCCCCACTATGAGTAGAAAAACGAAAAGGTGTGATAGGTCCCGGCAGTACCGACCCCGCTTATCCTATCTGTTGAGTCCCGCTGAGATTCGTGCTGTAGTTTGTCGTATCGCAGACAATTTGCAGGGAAGCATGCTTATCCAGACCATTTGACACAGCTACAGCGGTGGCAGAGCTAGGCATGCAGGTCACTGTGAGCCTATCGAAAGAGACAAGTGATAGGCCGGTCACTGTACAAATCAGATGTGAAGGGAGAGAGGAGAAAAGACAGAAGAGAGAGATCGTCAATTATTTGTGTCTTTCATGCGAACACGTGTCAGAGAGAGGAATAATGACAGGAGAGAGAGAGCCGTGGTAAAAAATAAAAGTGAGGAGTGAGCAGTTTTGAGATAGAGAGAAAGTTGTTGTGTTACATTTTTTAGGTTCATTTTCTTTCGGCTTTGACCTTCGTGGTACTGTGCACTCTTGTCTACTCTATTCATTGGAGTCACGGGCTGAGTGCGTGGATGCTAGAACGAAAATGACTCAAAACTAGTATTTGAATATCTAAAAATAATGAATTTAGGTCCAAAAACTACTGTTCATGCATTCGGGCTGGGTTTGGACTATGACCTGGTTTGTCAAGCGCGGCCCGGCCCGGTGTATGCTTAGGTCTAGTTGGAACCATGTCACGCAATAAGTCTTGTAGAACTAAGAATAAATGTTCCTGCCAAAAAAAAATCAACTGAAAAGAAAATGTGTTAGGTGTTGGTCCACCATCCTTGAACTGGATCACCCACCCCACCTATTTTGTTGGTTAAAGTTATGGTCAAACTTAAATCTCAAAAGGAATATGCGCCTTTTCGAGATTTATGGTAAAACCTGAACAGAGGGAGTATTGTTTAATTAGTCATCACCCTTTAAAATGGTAATAATGGAACATCCTTCCAAAATAATAATAGTTGTTTGGAGGCAAGTATAACTACAGGTATTTGGGTTGATTAAGGTAGGAAACCAAGATGGCATCGAACGGTGGGCAAACACAATTCCAGCTTTCCCACTTTGAGGACTCAGCACCATACAGACACACAGATGCAGATGGAAAACAGAATGAACATGCAAGCAGCTGGTTTGTCCTGTATGTCAGCAACAAGCAACCATACCATACCATACCATACAGATCCCCAGAAGCAGAGGGAAAACAGAATGAAAATGCAAGCTGGTTTGTGCCTGCACGAGTCGGACGAGAAGCCATCGTCCTCCTCGCCGCGGGCGTCGTCCTTGTGGGTGGGATCCTCCTCGTCCCCCAGCAAGCTCCTCATATTGATTGTCTCCTCGCTCAGGCACAGGAACAGTGGAGAAGAGAGAAGAGGGAGAGGCGATGAGAGGGATGGGTGCCTAGTCTGGTTGATTGCTTTGCTTTGGTTTATATAAGACATATAGATGTTAGACTACAGTGTGGATAGTGCTACAACTGTTTGCTACTCATACATCACCATATTTCTCTTTCCACGGTGCTCGGAGCCTAAAAAGAAAATCCCCACTCAACAAAGACTAGAATAGAACAGATGCCAAAAATAGAAAATTTCAACGTGGACCGTGAGATCACGGATGGATGTCTGTCTTAGAGGGACTTGTTTAGTATATAGTTTTAGTCAGAGGTTTTTTCTCAAAATGAACATGACGCTCCACCAGCTCTCGTACGGCCCACGTTGAATATTTCTATATTTTTGCACACTAACATCTGTTTCTATTCTTGTCTTAGGTGCTTGGTGATGAAACAAGAGGTGCATATATGTATGTCTGGGATTGGCCAGACAAGTAGCCACCTGGGGATACAAAATAGCGCAAGTTGTGGATTAGCAGCAAAAAAGACCAAGGAAGCACATTATGATTAGTACGACGTACTACCCCACTGCCATAGTTGTTGTTGTCATAGTTGTTTCATGATAATGACACGCGGATGAATACATACTACTACAGTAATATTGGTGGGGATATTATGGGCGTAGATGAGATGACAGCAGTAGCGGGAGCAGCTGCCTTGCCATCTGTCAGTCAGTGGTTTCATGGGGAGTTTTAGATCTGATTATCTGATAGGATCTGCGTACAAAGTAACCCCCAACGGGAGTATTATAATTAGTACTCCATCCGTTCCACAAGATACTGCATATTAGGTTTTTTTAAAGTCAAATGTACCTATGTTTGACCAAATTTATAGAATAAACCATCAACATCTAAAATACCAAATAAATAAAATATAAAAATACACTTCATGATGAATCTAATGATATTAATTTTGTATTGTGGATCTCGATATTTTTTTCTATAAACCTGATCAAACACAGACATGTTTGACTTTTAAAACACCAATATGCACTACATTTTGGAACGAAGGGAGTACCTCGCATTGCATGATTGATCGATTGCCATCCCTCCAAATTTATAATCACATTGCACTGTATGCTGTTGTCATTGTCAGCGGCCGATTGGATCCCATGATTTCTTTATTCATTCGTAGATAAGTACTCCCTCTGCTTCTTTTCTCTTTGCATCTAAATTTTTTCTTCCTTTTTCATTTACTCTGCGCCTTCCCCTTTTTCACTCATACTTTCCTATGGTTGATAGTCCAACTTGTGCATGTTTGATCTTCTACATTTTTTTCACCGGACGTATGGAGAAAAGTTGAGATGCAAGATGTGGATCAAGAGTTGAGGACCGTGAAGGACTTTGATGTAACTTTATGTTTTTATCATGCCCATTGTTGTTTCTTTTTTGTTCGATTTGATGTATTTTTTCTAGTTTATCAATAAAGTCGGACCGTTTACTCAAAAAAAATCCATGCCAATTCATTCTTCTGATTTCTTTGACTTCACTCCTGATGCGCCTCACACACATTCATCGTTCGCTCTGCTGCCGCTGCCGAACTTCGATTTCGCCGCCGGCCACGGGCCACCTGAAAACTGATCCACATTGTACCTCCGCTCCACTTCTCAATTTTGTTCATCTGATTATGCCTTCTCTAGTCGTGGCGCGAAAGCCTATCAGCTATGGTTTGGATGGAGGTGACACTTCAGTCTCACCGCGGACCACTCGGGGCGCGGTGATTCGCTAGTGAGCTTGGAAGAGGAGGAGGCACATGTATTAATCCCATCAACCACTCCATTCTCCTCTTCCTTGCAGTATATATGCACTTCTACGAGCTGATTTATATAGTTGCACTGCTTAATTCATTGAGAGGCTTGGTCATAAGTGGAATTTTTTTTAGAAGTACTTATGTTTGTAATTATAATTTAGAAGATATCCTTGTACTGCATTGTTATAACTAGGACAATGCCCGTGCGTTGCAACGGGGGCTCACAGGGAGACGGAGTGTTGCGCTTAGCCGCCGTCGTACCATAGTTGGAGAACAAAAAGGAAGGGTGAGATAAACAATAACACGGGAATGGGGAATCGGGAAAGAAAAAATTGAGAGGTAAAGGCAAATAGTTATGGCGATTGGTTCCTAAAAAGAAATTGAGAGGTATAGAGATATTAGCGACGTGATTCGTTGTTTCCCAAAAATGTTGGCCTTTTTCGTGATTGATTGATTGATTTCGTCTCATAAAGATGTTTGTCAGGACAAGCCTTCTGTGTCACCATTCTACGATAGTGAGATCCCAGATAATGGATGTAGCCTAAGAGACACACGCTCCCAAGGATCCAGACGATGGCATCGGCGATCCTACGAAACTTTTCAACCATTTGGCATCGGCTATGAAAATAACGCATTGCGGCCTGCTTGGCACTTGCCAGCACTCCGCAAAAGAACATTGGTCTTCTTACCATACACGGCTAAGGTGGCAGTTCCGCCAAGCACCACCGCGCACTTGCGGCGCACAAAAGCCAGAGATGGGACTCACCTTGGCCGGCCAATGTGACTATGCGAGTCCTATACATAATAAGCTCCTTTACAAATTTATCTGCAATTAATAGTTTATTATGTTCTAACAAAATGGCATAATCGACAAAGAATTAGTACTTATACAAATGTATTCGTCAAATTCATCATAATGGTGTCAATTTTATCAATGCACGCATCGATTCGTGGATGGATGCCTCTGATCTGCTTAATTAGAGCAAAGCTAGTAGCACTCGTCACTGTCTGCTACTAAATAAGAATTGTTTTTCTGCCGGCCAGCCCGGGGGAGCAAATAATCACAGATGAACTCTCGCGTAGGGAATAGTCAATGAACATCTGCAAATCCGGCGCCATGTCGAAGCGGAGGTACCGGGTAATGCTAGTATGCCTGGGCGTTGGCATGCTCATGGTAGTAGCTACCTATGCCGACCATGCCACCCCGACTTGACTTCGAGGAGTCCCACACTTGGCGTCCACGACCTCGTCGAGTCCATCGTCTCCACCGCCCGCAAACTATTCATTGGTGTCTGAAGCCTGAACCTCGATCTCCCTCCCTGCGCCCTTGATGTGTCCGCGGCGCCAGTCCAGACAACGGAAAACGACGCACCGCTGCAGCTCGTGCGGATCCCGTTACCTCGTAGCCAATGCGCAGGAGTGGCTCCACGGGAAGGCACACCTAGACCTAGGGCGGATCGACGGGGAAGCCGTGGTGCGCGTGACACTCAACCGTTGCCGGACACAGAGCCAATCCTGGTGGCGAAATACGAAGAGTCATGGCGGCTCATGCGGCTCTGAACAGACCTCGCGACCGACGGGCGGCCGTCGGGCGTATCGTCTAACAGGCCGCCGGCGGTGCACGGCGGTTCCGGATTATGATGCTATGACTGTGGATCCGATCATACCATGTCGACGGGAAGGTCATGCTCTGGTTGCCGATTTTGCAGCGACTATTGAGGCGAGGGAGGGTAATGTCGCCTATGCCTCCGGATCGATGGTAATCAGTGGTAAATAGCACCTTTGATGTATGAGTCCATGAAGAACACAAACACGATCGGTGCCTTGGAAGAGGAGGAGGCACATGTATTAATCCCATCAACCACTCCATTCTCCTCTTCCTTGCAGTATATATGCACTTCTACGAGCTGATTTATTTAGTTGCACTGCTTAATTCATTGAGAGGCTTGGTTATAAGTGGAATTTTTTTTAGAAGTACTTATGTTTGTAATTATAATTTAGAAGATATCCTTGTACTGCATTGTTATAATATATATGGATTTTCCAAAGAACAGAAGATTATACAATTATTCGACTTGCCATTGACCTGCCTTTTGATTTTTTTAAGGATAAAAACTGCTATTATTTATTTTCCGTTGTCATTATACAATTCGAAAATATTGTATCTTCAACACTACTGTAGCAATTTTATTTAGCTTCACAGTACAAGTATTTTCACTATCGCCATCCATTACATGTAACACCAATATTAACTTTTGAGTTCTTTTACAGTACATCAAAACAATATGAGCCGTTCATTCTCAATCATTCAATGGACTGGATCCATCAATACTATAAAAAAAGATCCGCAGTATTTTTTGTTTAAGGGGTAAAATCGGAAGACAAACAAAACAAATACCAAAACAGTACAGCCAATATCAAAATCCATTCCGAGACTATTGGCGCAAGCCCGATCCGGGAGTACTTTCCAGCAGATGCAACGAGGAGGTCATCACGTACAAAGCTAGCCAAGCTAGCCTCCTTGATTAAGCAGCCGACTGCTTCCCGGGGATCACGCGTCGTATACATACACAAGCCGGTGGCTGCACGCACACAATGCCAATCCAATATCGTTGGAACACAGGACAGACGAATAACGGTGGCGGCCGCCGCCAACGCATTACCGGCGACGTAAACGCCGAGGTCGGACAATGGTGGCCAGGCCGAATGAGCGAGCACGTAGAAAGTACATGGCGGACGACTCCTACGGGATAGATGGATGCCGTAGATGGCTGGGCCGCTGGCATCGGCAACGATGAGGTCGGACGAGTGTCGTCATGGTGAGGGATTCTTTAAAGTACCAACCAAAAATTGACAAAACTACCCATCTAATAAACTTTTTATGGTTGATAGTCTGGATGGGAGTTATTCCAGTTGTACTTGATAGAGAGGATATAAGAGATAGCAGAGAGATGGGGAATTTGGGACTAAGCGTGAGACAGATGAGAGTTTGGTTTCATGGCTTGGGGGGAGGGGGGAGGGAGAGGGAGAGGGAGAGAGAGAGTGGGAGAGAGGGAGGGAGAGGAAGGGAGAGAGAAGAATATTAAATAAAATCTTTTAAGGATAATCCACGGGTGATTACCCTGGTTGATCTGGCAGGGGAACTCTGTAAAAGTATTTTAGAAGTACACAAATAAATGCAAAACTGAACCTTTTTCTCAATAAAGCACGACAACGATGTCTTTAACTCTGTTTACTCAAGCGGTGACAGGCCATCCAGAATTATATAATTTTTGGTTCTTATTGGTTACAATTTTGTTGCTTATATTTTCACCTTTGTATTATGTGTTGTCGATCAGCACCCCACTACCTCAACCATGGTTTTAATTAATTGAACTGCAATGTAAATTAGAATATCTCTTTTAAAAATATATTATTTGCACTATCTTCACTCGTACCCTCATTGTCCTCGGTCATCATCTTCAATCCTTCCAAGTTTTTCACTCTTGATAATGCCACACATAGTTGCGCATGGCAGAATATTTGGTTAGGCAAATATAGGCCTACCTTGTTCAAGCAGTGACCTTGGCTCTTACGTATGGTCATTCAGAGCAGACTGATAATGGATATTGCCTTCTTTTCAGCATGAACAATCACTTTGAGTTTTGCATCGTAGTCATCGGATTTTTGGGATTTTATTGCGTCCACGCGCGCTTGTTGTCTGATTGCACCAGAATCCTAAAGGAGAAGGTTATTTGAAGCATTGAATGGAGAATGCAATTTTATGGGTAAAAATCACATTAATTGATGTGATAATAACCTACCATATGAAGCGACGATCAAGTGGGATAAAAACCAGCTGTGCAGAGCTATCCAGGGGTGAAGAAGGCGTCTGGTACGAGCCTGCCCGCTCGTACTAGTGGTCGCACCACACGGCACCGCCTCCCCTAGTCGACTACTTCAACCCCGTATCATCAGATCTCGCAGAGGACGAACAGAGAGATCAGAACCACGCTCCAGAACCAGATAATCTCACCTCCGGAAGAGATCCGGAGGGGGAATCGGCAGAAGGGCACCGCGACGCCATCAACCCGATCAAGGAGACTCTGGCATCGATCTTCATCATGATCATCCACATCCTCATCACCAACACCCCATTCATCCCTTCGTAATACCGAACCCGAGTGTGGATTCATACGTGTGTTACATTAATCATTCATCTATTATTTCCATGACCACGTTGATGATGCTTGTTGTCTCCATGTCCGAGTAAACCCCCTAGTTCCCGGGGATATGGAAGAACCCTAGTATGTGTATGAGCTTAACGCCAATAGGATACGCGATTCTCTTGTATGTTTCTGTTAATATTCTTTCCGATGTTGTGTGAATTTGACCACACAACATTTGTCTTTATGGACGAGGAGGATATTATTATCTTTGTGATGGTGGGTTGTGGAGATAATGCGGTGACAGAAGCTACCTCACTCCTTCCCTGACCTCTGATATGGGAATAATGGAGACCGCCTTTAGCTACATCCACAGGGAGACCCTTACTCACTATTGTCATAACCTGAATGTGGGGAGGAACGATGCTGGCGTATGTGATACAGAGCTGCTGCATGTATGCACGTATATGTACTTGACTCCGCCCACTTATAAAAACATACTTAGTGAATTAATTATCCAAACCTAGAATTATGCATTCGCATAATTACATAGCATACATACTAGTGGTGAATCCGGATTCGCTGAGAACGCCTTAGCCCTATTGCTGATCTCATCATTTTCATTACTCTCTTGTTTTTTACTTTATTCTTGCGCACTTAGTTTTCTGTCACAACACCCTTGCAATATTTCAACTTCCGCATCCGCTTTGCTTTGATTTATATAAGGAACGTACTGTTGATGTACCCCCCAAAACCTCCCTACGATTCAAGATTTTCTAAAACTTTCACTTTTCACGGAGAGGAGAGAAAATGAAATACGATGATCTATAACCGTGTATAGTGCTACAACTGTTTGCTACTCATACATCACCATATTTCTCTTTCCACGGTGCTTGGAGCCTAAAAAAAAATATCTCCACTCAACAACAACCGGGAAGACTAGAATAGAAACATATGTATAGTGCTACAACTGTTTGCTACTCATGCATCACCATATTTCTCTTTCCACGGTGCTTGGAGCCTAAAAAAAAAATCTCCACTCAACAACAACCGGGGAAGACTAGAATAGAAACATATGTTAGTGCCGTGAAAATTTCAACGTGCACCGTCGGATCACGGATAGATGTCTTGGATCCAGCTTGGGGGATGGTGGAGGGACGGTTTTTCGTGAAATTATCATGACGCTCCACCAACTCTCACGTGGCCAATCTGAGAGATCTGACTGTCCACGTTGAATTTATTCTATTTTTGCACACTAGAATCTTTCTATTCTAGTTAGGCGCTTGGTGATGAAACAAGGGGTTCATATATGTATGTCGGAGGTGGGCCAGACAAGTAGCCACCTGGGGATACAAAATAGCGCAAGTGGTGGCAGTTTGCAGGGGAGGTGGATTACTGTTGCTGTCATAGTTGCTGTTTCAACATAATGACACGCACATGAAGACATACTACTACAGTAATATTGGTGGGGATATTCTGGGCGGAGATGAGATGACAGCAGTAGCGGGAGCAGCTGCCATCTGTCAGTCAGTGGTTTCACCGGGAGTTTTGGATCCGAGCATCTGATAGGATCTGCGTACAAAGTAACCCCCAACAGGAGTATTATAAGTAGTACTCCCTCCGTTTCACAATGTACTGCATATTAGGTTTTTTAAAAGTCAAACGTATCTATGTTTGACCAAATTAATAGAATAAATCATCAACATCAAAAATACTTAATAAATTAAATATTAAAATATACTTCATGATGAATCTAATGATACTAATTTTGTATTGTGAATGTTGATATTTTTTCTATAACTACCGTTTGGAACCAAGGGAGTACCTCGCATTGCATGATTGATCGATTGCCATCCGTCCAAATATATAATCACATTGCATTGTACGTTGTTGTCATTGTCAGCGGCCGATCGGATCCCATGGTTTCTTTATTCATTCGCAGATCGAGAAAGCTAACCTCAAGTCGGCAGGAATTTCGCTACAGATCCGAACGCTTCAGCTGACGTTGGATCGTGATCCGACGGTCGTCTTTATGCATGCTATCGCTGTCCCGTTTTCCCTCATCCCCGCATGATGTCGCTGTCCAGGCCCACCACGTGCTCTCAGCCGTGAAAATGCAACCGCATGCATTGTGTGGTCCCAACTCAACTTTTTCTGCTTTTGCAAAAATTACACGCATGTGGCTGTGCATGTGATTCGAACCCGGGTCTTTTAGGTGGTAAGTGTGTCCAGTAACGAACTAAGCTCATCGTAAGTTGTTGTACAACAGATGAAAAAATAACTTATGGAGTGGTAAATTCTGACGTACAACATAGCTGGTATATTTTTTTGTTGAAAAATATACCAAGGTAAATTCTGTGTAAATAGCATGATAATATACGTACAACAGAGCTGATAACTCATGTCCAAACAGCGTGGTAACCTTTGACCCGGGAAAATTGTCGTTGAAAACAATACCCCATGGTAACTTCTGTGTAAATAGTATGCTAATATACGCACCGCAGACCTGATAACTTAGGTATACACACCACGGTAACTTTTACCCGGTGAAAAAAGTTGTTGAATTTAACACATCGATAACTTGTGTATAAATAGCATGATAATATACATACAACAGAGTTGATAACTCACGTACAAATACCGCGGTAACTTTTTGCCCCCAGATAAAAGTTGTTTAAAACATATCCCCGGTAACTTATGTGTAAACAGCATGATAATATACGTACAACAGAGCTGATAACTCATGTCCAAACACCGTGGTAACCTTTGACCCGGGAAAATTGTCGTTGAAAACAATACCCCATGGTAACTTCTGTGTAAATAGTATGCTAATATACGCACCGCAGACCTGATAACTTAGGTATACACACCACGGTAACTTTTACCCGGTGAAAAAAGTTGTTGAATTACACACCTCGATAACTTGTGTATAAATAGCATGATAATATACATACAACAGAGTTGATAACTCACGTACAAATACCGCGGTAACTTTTTGCCCCCGGATAAAATTTGTTTAAAACATATCCCCGGTAACTTCTGTGTAAACAGCATGATAATATACGTACAACATAGCTGGTAACTCACATACAAACACCGTGGCAACATTTTGAGCCGGAAAAATAGTTGTTGAAAACCATACCCTCGGTAATTTATATGTAAATATATGGTAATATACGCACCACATAACTGATAAATCACGTACAAACACCACGATTATTTTGACTAGGGGATTTAAAAAAATGATAACTTTTGTGTAAATGACATGATAATATTCGACCATATACCTGATAACCTACGTATAAACACTCCGGTAACTTTGACCGGGGAAAAGAAGTTGTTAAAAAACATATCCCCGATAACTTCTACGTAAATAGAATGATATTTTACGCACAACGGACATGATCATAGGTGGCCAACGGGGCGGCGTGGGATCGGCCCGACCCAGCACACGCCTGAACTGGCCTGGCCTGACACGAGTCGCAAAGTTATGTTTCATAAGCAGGCCTTTGCCGCGTCTGCATATGGACCTCACCTTGTGGCCCAGGTACGGCACCAATGCTAGAAGGTGGTATTGCAGACTTGATAGTTAACTTACAAATATCATGGTAATTTTTTACCCAGGTAAAAAAATAGTCGAAACATACCCCTGGTAACTTCAGTGTAAACACCATGATAAGTTACATACCACAGGTCTGATAACTTACGTAGGCCAGCATAGTAACTTTTAACCTGAAAAAAAAAAGTCGTCAAAACATACCAACATGGGATCTAGTTTTGAAGCTCTTGTCGTGACGGTTTTTTATGTGAAAATGGTTTTTCAGTCGGAGCGACGATTTGAGCTACAAAATATTTTGAATTTTGAATCTCAATGGAATCATTGATGATGTCAGCTATTTCGTCTTATCTGCATCCATGCATACTTAAATAATCTGACTCAGTTCACGTAATCCCGGTTGCTTCATACACACGGTCGTTCGGATCTATTCCTTAAAACCGGAATGGTCGGACGTTAGTCCACTCCTTCGCAGACTAGTAAGTGTGCACGTGCAACGCACGTCTCGTCAGAATACAAATTTTGAATTCCTAAAGCTCGCAAGACTTGAATTCCTAAAGCTCACAGTTTCAATCCACATATATCTACATCATGCATCTGCAATGATTTTGAAGTACATCCATGCACTCTTCGAGTTTAAATCTTGATGGGATCCAATACTTCACAAACTTGACTAAAGCATAAGATTTATCCTTTGGTCATACAATAAAATATGTATTTAACTTGAGATGCTTATATGGAACATATCTGAGCTTTCAAAGATCCGCTTCTCAATATCATAAAAACGGCCACAATACTTGTCTACCATATCACATGCACTAAAAATGTGAAGATTATATATATCATAGAAAAATGTAAAGAGGCAAATAAGACACGTGTGATAACAACAAAATTACCAACGGAAATCCAATAGAACAGTCATATAAAGTCGAGGACTCAGATACACAACAAATTATGAAAGTACAATGTGTTTTCCTCCTAACTCGCTCATCCATGTATTAATGGCAATGGCAAGGGACCCATCCTTCTGTACTACCGTGGATACAAAACAATTTACACAATGTAGAGTCAGCTATCCTCCACACTCTCATCCAGGCATACAATCTACAAGCTTTGAATTTATCCTTCCTTGCCACCATACATGTCACAGCATTCCCATAATTACCAGTTAGCATGTCCATTCATTATATCACATAGAAAATAAAAGATATTTAGCATACAAACAGTTGCTGCTGTCAAGTTCGCATGGACTATTTTTCACATAAGGATAATACAATGCAAGAGTAGATGCATATTTGTATGCCTTACATCAGTTACTTATCATATCCCATAAATTAACTTTGTAACAAGATGCTAACAACTTATATCATCTTCGATGCATGTCTCGACTAATTTTTTTTCAGGATCAAGTAGAACTACCGGCACAATATCAAGACCCTTTTTTTCAATTTCCAACAGCATGCCAAACCTAGCACATACATAACATTTTCAAGATAATATGTCAAATTGACAATTCTTCAAGGGGATGCAGTCACAACCCTTTGATGTAAACACTTTTCTTAATCTGCAGGAAGAAAATGTTTCTTATAATCAGCTAATCAAAAAACGAACTTAAAACAAGTTTCAGAAGGAGAAGAAAAATGCATCGTAGAACTGCGCCATTAACTCCCCAGTCTGGTGTTATCATGCAATGAAGGCCATCTTGGATCTGCCAATAGCCACTTACAAGCTTTGCAGACATATACACATTGAACACATCAAAATCACCTGAAAAATACTGAAACTTGAAAGTAACTGAAATAGTTCCGTGAGCTCGACGTATATTTTTCCGGATTCTTCTCATATATTTTTCTTGCCCATTGCATTCCAATTCCTTGTAATTATCGACTTATCATATCCACTTAAATAACCATTACAAAAACTGAAATCAAGAATATATATTCACCAAAAGCAGAAAATAGGGATGGAAGTGCATATCACGATGTACTTGCACTCGAACTCTTATGACTGAGATATCAATTGAAATCTGATTCACCCAGAAATAGGAAATATATGACTGCAATATATCAATGGGCTGGAATACTTTGCAACATATCAATATCAGCTATACAATACACAACCAATTTAACCAAAATTCTGAAATATGAGTGCTTGTAATAATAGCAAGATATCAACTATTAATCCAAACCCACTTATGGTCGAAAACAAATCGATGAAGTATCTAGTTGAAATGTTCGAAATGATTAAATATACCTGGTTTAATATGCAGTTCGACGCATCTGACCGCGAACGGATCAAACTTCGATGACCACATCTGCATCGATTTCACAAGGCAAACACAATGAAATTATATCCATATGGAACTTGATTAGGCATATTCACGACCCAACCGGGCATAGTGCTTTATGTTCAGTATTCTTGCTGCCAGCTAGAGAAAATGGGTAGGGAGTTCCAGATCTTAGGATTTTTGCTAAGTAATCATCATCATTATTCTATGAGCCTAGCCTAGCTTGAGCTTCTGGTTTTGCAATGCAGTATATTAAAGTAACCAAGATGAGAGATCCCAGTATATATCCAGAGCCATTATTTATTAAACTGAAGGTATGACTGAATGATTCAGTTTCAGAAGAATTATTTCCAGAGCCCAAGTTACCACAACAGGTTATATTCTAGGCTAGGGAACTATGGATGATCTAGTAATTTACTGTGTTCTTGTTAGTCCCTTAGTAGTGTCTGATCCTCGATAAAAACAAAAGTTCCCTTCAAAATCCATCCAAAACAGAATTTACCAACACCCAGATTTCTATGGATGCAAGTGCGGAAACCTTACATCCTTGTGCGTCGCGCACTCTTGAATAATTTGAAGTCGTCAACTGTAGAAAACAAGAGAAATGTGGTAAGACCTGTTGATTAGTGAAGATGTCCATACGATCCAGGCAACGACCGGATTTGGAATATATCATCAAGAATTGTTCTTTCAGACCATGGACAAACTATGCAGGGGAATGCTTGTGCAAATTATAAGTTGTCAAGCAGATCAAGATAGAAGGTGCAGTAGAGTGCAGTTGAGGGTAAAAGCAAAAGAAACCCGTTTCGTCGTACCTGAGTCCGCATGCACAATGAAAGAACTATAGTGGATTATCAACTTCTGAACCTAGATAAAAAATTATTCACCGATAACTTGTTTAGAGTTTGGATCCTTTCCAATGCAGACATTAATAATATTTTTCTATGATCCTGTGCATATAGGATAATGATTAAAATGCAAAATGACAAGATTAGGAAGTAAAAAGAATCTAATTACAGTTTTCTGCGAGAGGACGTTACCAATCAAACAATCAGGAGTATATTGTTTTGGGTGCATCTCTTTTAGCAAGTGCAGACTCAAGATCGAGTGTTCCAGAATGATTTCTTCAGTAGTAACTTTTTCCCAGTGTTATATAGAGCCTTCTCAAATTAAAGCAATACACCTGCAAGAACTTTAGCAGTGAGCATGTTGGTTCCTAGTCACACTGAACATATAGAAACAGAGCACCAAACTGATTCCCCTGGAGTTGTTACCTGGATAGGATTTGAACAAATGTCAGTGTTAAATCTAGCATAAACCTGAAAAAACAATAAGATCATATATGAATGAATCAAGGCATGGAGTATATGAGCAGGGAGAGACTGAAACAGAGAGGGCTAGCTATATAGAAAGATCAATTAGGGGAACTCATCGAACATTTGGTGGGCATCCACACGCTACATCGTGACCCCCTAGCAGTGTGCCTCGCTGGGACGTTCAACGGCGTACTGCCATGGTTCTGGAGGGCATCGGCTACGCGGTGTGTCTCACCGTCGCGTAGAGGAGCAGCGGCAGCGGCTTCCGCGTCTTCGGCTGTGCGAGGAACGGCAGCGGCGCCATCTGCGTCGCTGATCATGAGAAACGGCCGCAGGTGCATATGCGTCCCTGACGCGAGGTCGAGGAACAGAGGCGAGGAGTCGAATGCCCCGCCCGAGAAATCCATCTTCGCGGCCCAGCCTGCAGTGTCCCACGCCTCTACTGCTCGCGGAAGGAGATGGACCCCGCCGCCTCCGATGCAGGCCGAGCCCACTACGTCCCGCGCTGCCGCCACTGCTCGATGAAGGAGAGGGACCCAGCCGCCGCCGACACAGGTCGGGCCCGCTGCGTCCCGCGTCGCGTCACCGCTCGATGGAGCAGAGGGACACTGGCACCGCCGATGCATGCCGACCCCGCTGCGTCCCGCGCCGTCGACGCTGCTTGAGGGAGGGGAGCGATTCCGGCTCTGCCGACGCGGGTCGAGCTTCGCCCGACGGCGTCCTATAGCAGCGGCGAGGAGGAGAGAAGAAGGAGGGGGAGGTGGGGAACGATGGAGGCTGGTGGAAACGATCCGCAAGTTGCGGGCGGGGGACGCGGAGCGCTAATAGGATGGGCAGACCACGACGTCTGCTCGGCAGAACATTTGTTTTGGATCGTTGATCTAGATAGCAGACTATTAATGTAATATGGACAGTAGGATGTGTTTAAGTATATTTGATCGGAGGGTCCTGATTATCTTGTGTACAGTTTGTTGTGTGGCTTTAGGAGAGTTTATGTTTGCTCTTTTAATAGTAGTAGAGATAAGTACTCCCTCCGCTTCTTTTCTCTTTGTGTATAACTTTTTTATTTTTTTATTTACTCTGCGCCTTCCCCTTTTTCACCGATTCTTTCGTATGCTGCCCCTAATAATCCGCTTGCATGCAACCGATGGCAATAAATACTCGCCTTCGTTCTGTGCGCCGTGCAGAGTTGGGGAGAGAGACGGTTGAGGGAATTGAAGCGATTAGTGTGGAGAGCCAATCGTTGCATGCAAATTAATAACAGCCCAGCTTCCCATACATGCAAAAGCAGGGGCAAATTACTCAAAAAAAAAAAATCGAGCATTTCCTTCGTATACGGGTCAAACGTTATGAGCAGAGTAAAAAGTAACGGAGGGAATAAGTTAGAATTAACTCCAATATAATGGAAAATATAATTTGATAATATAAACCGAAAAGGTTTTGAACACCAAATTTATTTGACTTGATCGGATTGCCGTCGCATATTTTTGTTTTATAGTTCATGCATGTAATTACGTAGCTTAATCACATTATAAATATTGATTGTAGTATCATATTTCGAATGTCATTTGCACTATGACCCGCTACATGCATGCAGAGAGTTTACTTTCTCAGCCTAACTCTGCCCAAACCGCGTCTTGTTTATGTCCACAACATCCCCGTCTTGGTGTTGCTATCGTGGCCAGTGTTTTGGTTACGGAACGAAATTTCGCGATTTCGGGCGGTTACCGAGTATTTCGCCCCCCCTCGGTAAATGGATGTTTCGAGCAAAAAAAATCGAGTTTTTTTTTGAATTTGAATGACCAGTTTGTAGTCAAGTAGTGTAGAAAGCCACATTGGACAAGTAGCAATCTTTGTTGTAATGGTTAGCTCGTTGGGACTTTCCCAGTGACGCAACGTCCCGGGTTCGAATTCTCCTCAGCTTTCTTTTTTGCCTAATTATATGAATATATAAAACGGATTTTAAAAAAAATATCAAAGTGGATAACGGGGGTAGAACTCGAACTCGGGACCAGAAAGAGCTACATCTGAGGAAACAACCACGGCGCTGTGCACAGGATTGATAATAATTGTAGATCCTTAGCTAATTGACGTGCTCCCGAATATTTGAATGCAAATTTATTTAAAAATTTCGAACGGTATTTGGTTGGTATTTCGCGGTAACCACGGTAACCGCGTTTACCGCTCCCCCTCGGTATTTTTGGGGGATTTGGTACCCAAAACCTTGATCGTGGCCGATGCGACCTGCACCGGCGAGCCTGTGGTGTTTTGGTCCCGCGGACCGACGACTCCCATTCTCACAGATTTTCGGCCAGCGCTTCGGCCTGTCTTGGCGGTGGTAGTGTTGTCAAGCATGCTCTTGTCATTGGTCTCTTTTTTCATTCTTGTGTGCTTGCGGTCTTCTTCCCCGACAGTACGACGACGAGGCAGTAGTTCGGCAATCTGTCTTGCAAGGGGTGTGTCCCCAGCCATAGTGCGTTCATTGATCTTAGGTTCTTACCTGTTAGGATGGGCGGCTCATGCGGCTCTTTGAAACCTTTGTGGTTAGTCCAGCTTGTGCTGGTTTGATCTTCTGCAGTTTTTTCACCGGACGTATGTAGAAAAGTCAAGATGCAAGAGGTGGATCAAGATTTGACGACCGTGAAGGACTTTGATGTAACTTTATGTTTTATCATGCCCATTGTTGTTTCTTTTTTGTTCGATCTGATGTATTTTGTCTAGTTTATCAATAAAGTCGGATCATTTACTCAAAAAGAATCCATACTGATTCATTCTTCTGATTTCTTTGACTTCACTCCTAATGCGCCTCACACACCTTCATCGTTGGCTCTGCTGCCGCTGTCGAACTTCGATTTTGTCGCCGGCCACAGGCGACCAGAAAACCGATACACATTGTACCTCCGCCCCACTTCTCAATTTTGTTCATCTGATTATGCCTTCTCTTGTCGTGGCGCCAAAGCCTATCAGCTATGGTTTGGATGGAGGTGACACTTGAGTCTCACCGTGGACGACTCGGCGCGGTGGTTCTCTAGTGAGCTTGGTGGAGGAGGAGGCACATGTATGAATCCCATCAACCACTCCATTCTCCTCTTCCTTGCAGTATATATGCACTTCTATCAGCTGATTTATTTAGTGGTACTGCTTAATTCATTGAGAGGCTAGGTGATAACTGGAAATTGGAGTTTTTTTTTTTGGAAAACACCCCTTATATTAATTAAGTAAACAAAAGGTTATTACAATCATTCATTACAGCATACGCCACGCAGGGCGGGACAGAGTTAACAAGCAACCCATCAGACCTGCTACTAAAACTAAACTTTGCAATCTCATGTGCCACCTCATTGGCACGATGACTTATTTTCGAAAAACTCAAATTTTGGAACATCTTGGCAATACTCAGAGCCTCTTTCTTAAGATCAATGAGAGGGGATCTGTCAAGCTTCTCATTTGCAAGGAAGGAGTATACGAAAGCACAGTCAGTCTCCAAAATAATAGATTGGTGAAGGGTAATACCGATATAAAGTCCTGCTAGGCATGCGCGGAGCTCGGCTTCATTGACACTAGAACACTGACCAATAAAATCCCACGAAGAAATGATAATTTCACCAGCCAAATTCCTAGCAAGCACTCCCACACTGGCAACATTAATACTCTCCACAAAACTTGCATCGACATTGATCTTGATATAGCCCGCAGGAGGCGAATTCCACACCACATTCTCTGTCACCGGAACATAATCCGCAATAACACCTCCCACCTTTTTCTTACCTTTGTTGCTAGAATCCAACTGAATAGTGTCGTGATTGGCCGTGAAAGACGACCAAAAATTGCCCACAAAATTTGCCGAGCTAGTAATGGATTCCTTACCCTTTCCGAAAATTAAGTCATTTCTCAGATGCCAAGCTCGCCAAAAAAGGAATAAGATTTGCTCCCGCTGCTGCAAACTCAATTGATCCAGCAAACTCAAAAGCCAGTCCGGTCCCGTGCATTTGAACAACTCTTCGTCTGGAATATTCCATGAATCTTTCAAAGCCAACCGCAGAGCACGAGCTTTAGAGCACCTCACTAGAGCATGAAAAGTGCTTTCATCTTCCACACCACAAATAGAGCACATACCTGAATTAGTCTGATGGTGTTTAACTCTATTCATCTGGACAGCCAAGCTATTGGTAGCAGCACGCCACTCAAATATCCTAATCTTCTGAGGTATATTGGCCTTCCAGATTAACTCCCATATCCTTCTTTCCCCCTCTGGTTCACCACTAGATTGGCCAATGGTATTCAAACTATCCTTCAAATTAAGTGCAAAATTATATGCACTTTTAACAGAAAATATACCATTCTTCTCATAGTGCCAGGCAATAAAATCTCCCTCCCCATATGCATGAATACGAATCTTCAAAATTTCCTCAGCATCATGTGGATAGAAAAATTGCTTAACCAAATTTTCATCCCAACACTTACCCCTGCTCATGAATAAATCAGAGACCCACTTCAATCTAGTATTATGCCTTTTTGCAGAAATTTTTAGGCCTTGGTTTCTGGGTATCCAATTATCCCTCCAAATATTAATACTAGAACCATCACACACCCTCCAAATGACTCCTTTCTTAAGCAGTTCCAAACCATGCATAATACCTTGCCAAGTTACTGATGAAGAATGCGGGAACACTGTATCTAGAATATGTCCCTGAGGATAATACTTTGCCTTCATCAGCTTCGCACATAGAGATGTTTTGCAAATAGTTGTTTAGGTGTTTGGGTAAATAGGAAAAAATATTTAGACATTTAGGTAGAAAAAAAACCTAGAAGAAAAAAAAGAAGAAAAGAAGATGAAAAAAAAGGAAAAATAAAAAAGAAAAAGAACAAAAAATAATAATAAGAAGAAGAAACAGAAGAAGAGGAGGAGGAGAAGAAAAAAGAAGAAGAAGAAGAAGAAGAAAAAAAGAGGAGAGGAGGAGAAGAAGTGGAAAAAAGGAAAGGAAGAAGAAGAAGAGGAGGAGGAGGAGAAGAAAAAAGAAGAAGAGGAAGAAGAAGAAGAAAAAAGAGGAGAGGAGGAGAAGAAGAAGAGGAAAAAGGAAAGGAGGAAGAAGAAGAAGAAGAAGGAAAAAAAAGGAAGAAAAGGAAGAAAAGAAAGAAGAGGAAGAACCCGACAACCCGACCCCGACCCGACACCCCGACCCCGACACCCCGACCCCGACCCCGGCACGCCACCCCGACCCCGACCCCGACCCGACACCCCGACACCGACACGGCACCCCGACCCCGACCCGACACCCCGACCCCGACACGGCACCCCGACCCCGACACCCCGACACCCCTGACACCGCGACACCACGACACCCAGACACGACACCCCCCAACAACCCGACCCCGACCCCGACCCCGACACCCCGACACCCCTGACACCCCGACACCACGACACCCAGACACGACACCCCCCGACACCCCGACCCCGACACGACACCCCGACACCCCGACACCACGACACCCCGACACCACGCCACCCAGACACGACACCCCCGACCCCCGACACCTCTTCGGCCTCCTGTTGACCGAAAAGGTGCTCTTCGGCCTTCCAGAGGCCGATGGGGTCATATATTTGTGAATTATGAGTTAGGAAGTATATTTCCCGATTTTGTTAAGAAAAACATCATATATATTTGTGTTGATCGGGTGGATTTAAATGTGCAGTTCTTTCGGGGCTGCGAGGGTCTGGTGTTCGACGACCTCCCCGTGCGTTCGACGAGCTTCGCCCCTGCGTTCGTGGGTGAGCACAAATGACATCTCCTCCTCCCCCCTTCATTTGCTCTGTTCCGGTCTTCGTGCCGATGAAACTTGCTAGCTATAGGTGTCAATCATCAGTATGCGTGACCACTATGCGTCTCCCGTTCGAAAGGGTTACATCTATAAATATGCATGCATTTGCATATTTATAACCGTGATTCTTTCGAATTGTCCAACGTTATCCATGGACAGCCCGAGTATGTGTAGATTGGGTTCGTTTTCCCATATGCTCTGCTCCGGATCCGATGCAGAATTTCGTCAGTGCCTCCCTGTTGTTCTCCGGGTACACATCCTCTCTGCTTATTGCCGAGACGTGTATCAGGAGAACAGCGGGGAGGTGCTGCCGAAATTTTGCGTCGGATCCGGAGCAGAGCATGGGAAAATGAACCCAATCTACACATACTCGGGTGGGATTAGGACCTATCTTTACCTACTAGCGTCTAGGTTGCATGGACGTAATAAAACTGACAAACTCTATTAACTGATGAATATGATTTGCTGAATTATGTATATATTTCTTGTGTGTCCAGTAGCTAGGCAAGATGAGTGATCGTGCGTGGATGTACACCGGTCACACTAGTCAGAAAGACATGACCCATGAATGGCTAAGAAAAACCAAGGGGTTTGTGAGAGCCGCATTTGCAAATGGACAGGAAACAAACTGGTGCCCCTGTGTCGACTGCGACAACTTTCATAAGAAGTCCGAGTTTGAAATGATCAAACACCTGCAGAAGTTGGGTTTTACGCCTGATTATACGGTCTGGACATTTCATGGTGAGTCTGCCCAACGTGCCAGAGCTGAGGAGGGCCGTCGTCGCACCGACGAGCATGGTACCGGGATGGAAGACATGGTGGAAGACTTTGATGATGCTCGGGATTCGGACGATGAGATGGAGGAATCTGCAAAGGCCTTCAATGATATGTTGGAGTCTTCAAAACGTCCTCTCCACGAGCACACTGAGCTTTGTCAGCTGGATGCCATCGCACAAGTAATGGCTCTGAAGGCTCAATTCAACTTGGGCAGAGAATGCTACGACGCGATGATGACACTATTTGGACGCTTTCTACCCAAAGGCCATGTAATGCCTGCAAACCTGTACCAGTCGGACAAAATCCTCCGTGCACTTAAGATGCCCTATGAGAAGATAGATGCCTGTGAGAAAGGATGTGCCTTATTTAGGCTTGAGTATGCGGACTTGAAGTATTGTCCCATTTGCCAGTCTTCCAGGTATGTTGAGGTAGACAACGGTATGGGTGAGAAGAGTCAGACAAAAATCCCAGTTAATGTTCTTCGGTATATGCCAATCATACCAAGACTTCAACGTCTTTTCATGGTCGAAGAGACGGCCAGACAGATGACATGGCACAAATTGGGCAAAAGAACCGAACTAGATGCAGATGGGGAGCCGATGTTGGTACACACATCGGACGCTTTTGCGTGGAAGCGCTTCGATGCAATACATCATGCTAAAGCGGCAGATCCAAGGCATCCTCGAATCGCCATAAGCACGGATGGGTTCAATGTGTTTGGTATGATGGCAGCTCAATACAGTTGTTGGCCTGTATTTGTCATTCCACTCAATCTCCCCCCCGGACAGATTATGCAAAGAAAGAACATTTTCCTGACGTTGATAATTCCGGGGCCCAACTATCCGGGGAAGAATATGAATGTGTACATGCAGCCGCTTAAGGATGAACTGCAAGAAGCTTGGGATAATGGGATCAAGACATACAACGCCGCTACAAAAAAAAATTTCCTAATGCGTGCGTGGTACATGTACTCGATGCATGACTTGCCGGCGTATGCGCTATTCGTTGGCTGGTGTGTGCATGGAAGGTTCCCGTGCCCCACATGCAAGGCAGCTCTTGAGTTTCGTCGGCTGCAGGCGGGTGGCAAGTTTTCTTGCTTCGACATGCATAGACAGTTCCTGGATCCTCGCCATAAGTTCAGAAAAGACAAGAAGAACTTCATCAAAGGTAGAGTTGTCAAAAACTCTGCACCACCTGCGTTGACAGGCCAACAGACCCTGGATCAGTTCAACTCTCTCGAGCCGGATCCGGAGCGTCCAGGGTATTTCAAGGGGTATAATTCCGAACACGCCTGGACTCACAAGACATGCTTGTGGGATCTGCCTTACTTCAAAGACCTCCTTTGCCCACACAACATCGACGTGATGCACACTGAAAAGAATGTCGGCGAGGCCCTCTTTGGTACATTGTTCGGCATAGAGGGGAAAACAAAGGATAATCCAAAGGCATGGTTCAATCTTGGAAGGCCAGCTATGAGGGAAATTATCCTGTGGGTGAAAAAGGAGTTGATGTTCCCCGATGGGTATGCAGCGAATCTAAAGAGGGGAGCGAGCCTTGAAAAATTGAAAATATTTGGTCTCAAGAGTCATGATTGGCACATATGGCTTGAGCGGGTAATGCCGGTGATGTTGCGTGGCTTTATCCCTGTGGATGAATGGCTAGTACTGGCAGAGCTGAGCTATTTCTTCCGTGTTCTTTGTGCGAAAGAACTATCGCCTGGCTTGCTAGAAGAACTGGAAGAGTTGGCGCCGGAGTTGATCTGCAAGTTAGAGAAGATCTTTCCACCGGGCTTCTTTAATCCAATGCAGCATTTGATTTTGCATCTCCCGACCGAGGCACGATTGGGGGGGCCCGTGCAGAATCGTTGGTGCTACGCAACTGAGAGGATGCAGAAGACGCTTCGAGAAAAATGTAAAAATAAACGTCGAATTGAAGCATCGATGGCCGAGGCATTCATTACTGAGGAGGCGGCAAACTTCGTGACAGCACACTACGAAGCCAAAAATCGTCATTTGCATAATCCGAAGCCTCGGTACAATGCTGGCGACCCTAAAAAGGGTGGATCCAACCTCAGCCTATTCAAAGGGAAGCTCGCACCAGCCGGTGCTTATACTTCCTTATCGCTGGATGTCGACGAATGGCGGACCATTACGTTGTATATCTTGAACAACCTAACAGAAGTGCGGCCGTACATCGAGTAAGTTCTCGGTACATTGTTTCGCAACCTCTAATTCCTTTGAATTGCTCTTATTCCCGGATATTTGATACAGTCGATACGTCGCCAAATTCTCGTATGGAGCGGTGATCCAAAAGGATTCCGTCGAAGAGTATGAGCTTCTGGCAATGCATGGAGGCGGCTATCCCGGTTTCATCTCTTGGTTCAAACAAACGGTAATTTCCATTAGACCATTTCATTTCTTCGTCTAATTTCCGGCTAATGCAACAATCCTTTCGTATTAAACTTGTAGGCTAGTTCAGAGTCTATGGACGCCGAATTGAGACAAGTCGCTAATGGTTTTGACTATAAGGTCCGTTCATTTGACAAATACGACATCAACGGGTATCGCTTTTGTACCTATGGCAAAGAGCTATCTATGGCCGACCGAAAGTCTACAAATTGTTGTGTCTCTGCTATCGGCGAAGGAGGTACCGAGTATTATGGAAGAGTTGAAGCAATTTATGAACTTCTATTCTATGGTGCAAACCCACCGAAAGTCGTAGTCTTCAAATGTTATTGGTTCCAGCCGAAGGAGACTAGAAGGACTCATGAACATCTAGGGCTAGTCGAAATCAAACAAATCACCCATTTGGATGTTCCCGATGTCTATATTACGGCTCAACAGGCAACCCAAGTTTTCTATCTACCGTGGGCCTGCCAAAGTGATCCAAATCTCAAAGGTTGGGATGTCGTTTATGAAGTGCCGCCACATGTTAGACCACCTCCCCCCAATGAAGAGGATTATGAACCTCACATTAACCCAGACACATATGAAGGAGAATTCTTCCAAGAAACACGTCTTTCCAAAAAACGTTTCAAGAACCGCTCTACTTCACCTCAGAACATTGAAGTAGACAGCGGTAGTGAATCCGAGCCTGAACCGGAACAAGAAGAGCCGGAACAAGAAGAGGTTACTGCTGCGGATGACCTGTCAATGCTTGACCGATTACGTACAGGAGGCCTTCCACATGTTGATGCATTTATTGATGATGATGATGAGCACGTCATTACTGATAGTGATGATGATGATGCATTTATTGACCCCGAAGCATATATAGACGATGATGATGCATTTATTAATGATGACGATGAAGATTAATATTATAGTTCATGTCAAGTATTCAATTATTATTATGTACATATATATTATTAATTGGTTCATGTTAGGTATTCAATTTTTTATTATGTTCATGATGATGATACACTTAAATTATATTCATGTCAGGTATTCATTTTTTTAATGTTGTACTAACTTCGTTTACTCTTTCTCATTGCAGGTGTTGACAGATTGTGGGCGCGGGTCGAGAGCGCTCCGAGGCTCCTTCCTCGGCGCGTGGTGGGAGGGGTACTTCCATCCCACCCCACCACCTCCGGAGAGCGCTGGATCTCAGTATGCAGACACCGGCGGGCGCTTCTTCTTCGACCGGGAGAGGTCGGGGGGGAAGAAGGTTGGTAGAGGTGGACGTGGCGGCGGGAGAGGTAGGAAGGCTGCTACTACGCCTTCCTCGCCGCCACCCCCAGCTGATTCACCCGACCACAGGAGTGCTCCGTCTGAGATGGAGCAGCCTGAGGTGCAGCCGTCTCGGACTCCGGTCCACGAGCCTCAGGCCGACGAGCCTACGACAGACGAGGCTACGACAGACGCGCCTACGGCCGACGAGCCTGGGGCCGACGAGCGTCGGGCCGCCGAGCCTTCGTCCCATGAGACTGGGGATCACGCTGAGTCGCAGCAGAACCCAGGTGTGGGCTCGTCGAGTGGCCGTGCTGAGGGTGGCTATAGTTCTGATAGCTATAGCGAGAGTGAGTGGGTTGAGGGGCGCAAAGTCTACCAGCGTGGTGGTACAAAGCTCCCGCCCACCCCGGCGACCCCCGACCAGAGGTGGTTGATTGCGCCGCAGGGGGAGAAGTAAGTGCATTTACTCTTTTTTAACCTTTTGTCTTCACGTTTCTTCGAATATCTAATGCGTTGGCCTTGTCATACTGCAGGTCTTGGACACACGGGCCTGGTTGCCGCAAGCCCAACAGTGTCCTTGGCGTGATTTGTCGCCAGAGCTTCCCGGGGTGGGTCACGTTGCCCGGTGAGGGCCGGGTTCCAGAGCTAGGAATGACCTGGGAGCACTACTTGGCTGCCCCGGCCCCGCCGGGGCATAGGATCGGCGATGTCGAGTGCCACACGGTCGCCGACATTGTGATCCAGACGTTTTGGGTAATTTCTCCTTTGCCGTCTACGTTGTGTTTTCTTCTTTGATTGGCAACCCTAGTGATTGTACTAATCCGTGTTTTCTTGTTTGATTGCAGACCTTCTACAGGTGTGCTGAGGGACAGGAGGAGGCCGCGGCTCGGGTTATCGACAACGAGTGCAGGCGCCTACTTCAAAACTTTCGGCACGAGGCTCGGACGCAGGCTATTCGAGACTACTACGCCTCGACTGGTATTCGGAGGAAAAAAGAGAAGTGCCGCCTCAACTATCTGAGTAAGGAGAAGTACATGAAGGTAATTACCTATTCTTAAGGCCTTGTACTTAGTTCCTTGATTTGATTCGTATGCGTAGCGCTCAAATTTCTCTTGCTTAACTTAGGTGCCCCCGAGATGGTGTGCGGATAGGATGGACTCTTGGGAGGCGTTGGTGGATGAGTGGTGCACTCCCCAATGGCGCAACGTCCACGACGGTGCAAAGGAGAAGCGTGCCCAAATGAAAGGTGTCCCACACCATCTAGGCAGTGTCAACCTACGTGGGTTCGGGGAAAACTGGGTATGTGGTTTGCTTCATGATTCATGCAAATTCATTCTTCATGCTAGCTTGAGCCCTTAACTAATACTCTGTTCCTCTCTTTTAGGCGCGGCACAACAAGGCTCCAGTGCCAGAGCTGTTCGACCTCTATGCCATGTCCAATACTGCCTCGTACAAGAAGGCCAAGGCATTCTCTGAGTCTGACATCGATGATCCAGAGAAATTCAGCAACCGCGCCTCCCACAACAAGCTTGTGAGGTACAGAGACGAGGGGAAGGCGAGGAAAGGGCCGGAGTTTAACCCGAGCCAGCAACCTCTTGATCCAGAGCTGATGATGATATCTGGTGGCGGGAGGCACCATGGCTTGTTAGCCATTGGGGATGGACTGATACGTTGTACTAGCACTCTCCCGCAGATCAAGAAGCGCCAGACCAGCTCCGATCCTGAGATAAGGCCTCGTGCATGGCCAATGGAGCTCGAATTCTAGGTTAGTTATACGGACTCAGATACCTTTGCTCCATTACATTGTGTGTGCGGCCGTCGATGATTACAATGCTAACGAGTGGTGTTGCAGGCTGCTATTGAGGCAGAGAGAGCGAAGACCCAGGCTGCTCTTGAGGAAGCAGAAGCGAGGACCCAGGCGCTTCTAGAGGAAGAGAGACGGCAGGCGGCGGCGAGGGAGAGGGAGGCGGAGGAGAGGACGGCTAAGCTATTGGAGGAGGAGAGGAACTGGAACGAGGCGGGTCAACGGGCCCTATACGAGCTCTTCGTGGTAAGTTTCTTCTGCATATTAGCCAAATCATGCACGTAATGTTCCTTTCATTACTAACTAATATGACTGACTCGAGAAAACCAAATGTGCAGAGCATGTGCGAAAAGAATGGCACGACCCCTCCGCCGATGCCAGTCATTGCTCCGGCGGGCACGGTGAGTTTCATTTGAATGGTCATTAGTTACTAGTCTTCACATTTGAGTTGCATCATGCTAACGATACACTGCAAATGATCTTTGGTGCAGCATAACTCCCGACAAGCATCGACCGATGCTTCTCCGTCTGCCACTGGCGCGACCGGTCCTTCACCTACATCTAAGTGATGACGGTAAGTTTTCCCAAGTGTTTAGCTTAACAAAATGACTCAATATGCTTAGC